>JAUKPT010002787.1:0-12792 GCA_032273505.1 Nanomia bijuga
GTTATCTTTTGTTTGGGTTATGATATGAGGCTTATCTCTTCAGGATTTGTTTATGGTGTTATGAGAAACATCTCCACAAGATTTTTTGAAAGTTGGAGCTAGTGACGTCAATTGTTGGCACCTAACAGGTTTTTCCGTACATATATAAAAAAATATATAATGACGTCATCACAAAAAATGATGGCGTCAGCAAAATATTGGACCAAAATCATTTTCTTTGATTTTCCAGGTAGATAATATCAAGGATTATAACTCCAGTAAGTCTCAACCCAATTGCATGATTTTGAAAGATTTGAGGGAGGGAGGCGCGAAGAAGGCACTTGACCGGTTTTTCTGTACTAGTATAATGACGTCATCACAAAAAAGGGTACTTTTTTAATTTTTTTGGTAGATCTCATAGAGTTCTATACCTCAATTGCTTCATTTTTAAAGATTTTAGAGAGGAGGGGGGGATTCCGCCCCCCCTCAGTAATATAGCTCATCAAAAAGCCCAATAGGTTTATAGGGTTGTTGCGCAAGTTCAGAGAAAATAATTTTTTACCCGCAACTTCACGCCACATTTGATTCGTTAAAAGAAGCTTTCTGTAAGAGCCTTAACATAATAGCCTAGATATCATTTTCTTGTTTCTTTTAAACAACTAAACTATTTTTTCATTTATTAGTGAGTCTGTTTTTCTGGAAAAAGAACAATGCATCATTACTTTATAATTTATCTTAGTTGTTTGACTTACACAACCATTTATCTGTATGACAATAGTTCTTCACGTTTGTATGACTTCTAATCGTATATTTGCTCCTTGCCTAATATTTATTCATTCTAGAAAACAATTATTGACTTTAAGAGGTGGAACTGTCTTCGTTTAGTCTAAGCGTAGTACCTACCTTCAGAGGTTTTTATTTCTGTGATAATCTAATGTAGGTATTCTTTTTATTCCATAGCTTTCTTTTTCTGCTGTTTTAGATTGGATTCAACGGTTAATATTTTGGCCAAAAGTTCTTATTTCTTCCCCCCACCATTTCGCTATTTTGCGCTTTATTTCTTCCCTGTTTTAGGGTGCGAAACAATAGAAATCTCTTTATTTCTTCCCTATTTTCCTACTTTTGCTTATTTCTGTCTATTTGGCTGTTGGCCAAAATATATACCGTTGATTGGATTTATTTGATTTATAAAGTGATGAATTTGATAAAAATAAAAACACTTCTCTCATTCTTAGTCTGAAGATTTATAAAGTGTAACTCAATTGCAAATAACTTTTTGCTTACTTTTTGCTTACATTTTGCTCATGTTTTTTCAGCTTAACCTTAATTTGTGCTGAAGATTTTGAAGAATGGGCCTGGAATTATTCAAATACAAATATGCCTATTCATACAAAGCTAGTTTTAAATGAATTATTTTTTAGATTATTAAATTTGAAACAAGGGAATTGCTTTTCAACGCTTTAAGAGAGATTATGATGATTTATATTTGTTTTGCACTAAAAAAAGATTTCAACAGAAAATAGATGATACTTTCAAAATTATTGACAGCCATCTCAATTCATGTCTTTGGATAAATTTTGCTTAAATTTCGGGGTATTTTCAATATGCTAAATAAACTAAATAGATAAATAATGAATAAATAATTCTTATTCTTTTATTAAATCCTTGAAAATTGACAAATTCGAATATATTTTTTGGTTTTTATTCCAAATTCGTAAAGTCTTTATTAATTGTTAGACATTTTCCATTTAAAATGCTTGCTCCGTATTACTCGAATCATCTTTTAAAAAATCAAAATACAGTATTTACTTATTTTACCACGTCCTTTTTTCAAAAGAAAGTACATCTTTTACATTAGTTCGAAATCCATTGCTTAAACCCATCTTTTAAAGCAAAAAATCATCAAACAATTTGGTCATTTTCCTTCTTTAGGTATCATTCGATCTGATTCATATTTAGTTTGAAATCCCGACAAATTTATAGAATTTTATCAACTTTCTGTGGCTTTTTGATGGTTCTCCAAAGCATGAATTTACCATTCAAATTGTTTGCAATTACTGGAACAAACACATTTAGTTATCATAATAGAATATTCACCGTTCTACTCATTTTTTCATCTAATCAGATTTTCTGAAAAGAAAATATATCATACTGTAGTGGTTTAGATTCATTTTCCTAAAGTTCTTATTTCAACACATTTACTTGATCCTCAATTAAAATCTCAACCAAAGAAGTTCATTCCATTTTTTTTTGGTTCAATGAATGAATATTTTGATATACTTTCTATTTTTCTATGGTTTTTAATGAATAGTCGTTGGTATGTTTAGATATGAAATGTTTGCAGAAAGAAAACTGATTAGACACAAATTCTCATATTATATTTTAATATTCATGTATCGAGTTATTTTTTTAATCTATTTTTTACCATTATTAGAAGGAAACCCTCTTGTCTTGTATCTTTTGAAACTCCTAACCTTAAAATCTTGATAAGGTTTCATTGGCTGACCGATCTCTCACTCACTGCAAGATCTGATGATAATGATAACAATTCGCAACCCAGTTACCATGACTTGAAGTTTACACGCATTTCGTAATAAGTCAGTTAAAACACATTTGTAAATACCATTAGTGTATCTATACACGGAAAAGTAAAGAACATGGGTTGTTGAGTGGAGATAGTGACTTTTCCCAACCTGGGCCAGGTTTTTCAATCTATTTTAAGGTAAACACTGTTTAAGAATATTGTATTTGATTTGATGACAATAGAAATATTTCGCGTTAAACAGTGTTTAAGGTAAATAACGTTTGAACAGTTTGTAAACAAATGTTGTAACTTTTTTTGATTTTTATTTGTTTTCCCGTGCATAATTGATTAATCAATTAATCAATGACGAAAAGATGTCGATGTATAAAGCAAGTCCTTATTGATAATATGGACATGGCTTTTTGTATTTTTTAACTCATGCTAATGGTCGATTATTTTGTTTGTTTTTGTTTAGTTATTTTGTTTGCAATTTATTATACTGACATACAGGACGATTATTTCGAATCAGATATCTGCATAATTATTTCATGAAACAGTATAACTTTCATGTTTAATTGATGAGCTTTTTATACTCCAGCTATGATGATTGCCTAAAAATTAGTTGTACTTTACATTGAAAGTGGTTGTAAGAATATAAGGATTTATGGACCATATATTGAATGCTAAAGTACTACGATTTTTAATGTAAATATTTTCGTTAGAAATTCGAACAGAAAGGGGCTGTATAGTCAACTAAAACACCATTTTAATACTTCAAATAAGATAAGTGTCCAATAGATAGTCGTACTTCGTATAAAGATTGAATTTTTCCAGAATTTAAGGATTTATGGGTAACAAAGAGAATATGTCAAAAAGCTATGGATAACTGTGCAAACAAAGACACTAAAAACACTATAGTCAGCTAAAACACCATTTTGTGTAACTCCATAAGAAGTGTGTCAATATATTTGTGTTATAAAACAGTAACCTTCATGTCGAGCGGTATAAATCAGTGTCTATTATCTTCAAGAACAATAGTCAGGAAGCAATAAGAATAAAAGGATTACGAATATGGAATGCTGGATTAAGGGGAGACCTATTGATAAATCGATATTCAACCATCATGTTTAACACACAAAGATTTATAATAGCGAACGGTATAATTCTGTGTCTCTATATATAAAGTGTTTTAAAATAAATTGTGTTGTTTTAAGTGAGAATTTATGTGTATACAAGGGTGAGTTTTGTAAGTGCTTTCAGTTTGGGTATAATGCTTTTAAGTGCTCGGTTTTGTTAATAATACGTTCGCTATGAGAGTTCTGTTTTATGCTTGTACATGCGACGATTTAATTGTTTTAGTCTTCTCAACTCGTCAGCTCATCATATATATACAAGATACAATTTGGTAAGATGCATAATTGGATGTGTTATCAAATTAAGAGATTTTTATTCGTAGTTAACGAGATGTTGTTAAATTAAAATTTTAAAACAATTTTTTGTATATGTGGTGTTAATTAAATGTGGTATTCATACATCCTGATTAATTCTACAGTAATCATTTGAAGTTTATGTTCAGTTTGTTTATGATTATTTATTAGTTTAGATTTATGGGGGAATCAAAGCATTTCATGAACTGATTTTGTGTATAGCTATGTATATTTTAGGCTAGTAAGATTCGAGGGGTGAATCACTCTTTTAGATGGTGTACGAGATTTCTGGGAAATCAAAAGGATTTCTATAAATCTATAAATCTAACTGGAAAACAATAGAATTTATGTGTTATGGATGTATACTGGTTAAATTGATTGCATATCAAAGGTTTTATTTTCATAAACATTTACTACTTTATCATAGTAGATAGATTCTGATAACGAATTTTGGCGGTTCGTTTGCTTTTATGACAGTTAACGCGTGTGTTATGATAAATGTTTGTTTATACTTGCCTAGTTGTTAAACCTTCATTTATTATTGATGTGAGGAGAATTGGGTTCTTAATCATCAACTACAAATGATTAATTAGTTTTTATCTTGTGCTAAAATAGCCTGGTTTGGACATTTTGCCTAATGAGAAAAATATGCACTAAATTAGAGTTGATTTACAACCCATCTGGTGTTGTTAAAAAGCGACTAAAATCTGATTCAAATGCCACTATAGACAAGGCAAATATCGAAGATATTACAGTATTGACCTTCCATCAAGGATCATTTTTCAAATTTATTTTCCCTTTCTTTTTTCTTTTCGAAACATGTTAACCTTTATTTTAGACTTCAACCGGAAGAGAATTTTTAATTTATTTCGAGTAACATTGTTTTTTCATTAAGAGACGTTTGGCCAACCCTACAGTATACACTACTGTTTTGATGTTTTTCGGTCTTTTATTTAGGGGCCATAAACATATGACGGTTTTGGAACCCCCGCCCTCCCCTTTAATCCAGAAAATGGTGGAGTTGATTGTACCGGGATAACGGTATTATTTTTGGTGACCCCCACCGCCCCCTCTCAAAATTGGACGTCATATGTTTATGGTCCCTTATGCTTTTGTTATCTATTTTTTCTCCGTAACGGAATGTGGGGAGTGAGGGAGGGAAGGGGAATATACTGCTTATTTTTATTATTATTTTTTCTTATCATTATTTTTTCTTATGATTAATGATAAAGTGCCTATTAAAATTAGTTTTAACTATAATAGGTGCTTAAAGAAAACTAAACTTGACACTAAATTTCTATACTAAGAAGATCTCCTAAGAATTGTCCCCCTTTTCAACCTATCAAAAATTGACACAATTTTAATCATCAAATGTCAACAATATTTTGAATTTATGACAAGTCGGCCCTGATAGTTTATTTCATATTTGTATTTTTTTTTTTTTTAGAAATAAATTATTCTTATACTTACTCTTATTCTTATTCTTTCCAGGTAAATATGTCTGTAGATACTTGCAATGACTACTATCAGTTATGTTATAACAGCGACTCCTCTCAAAGCCGAGATGATGAGTACGATCGAATAATAGATGAAGAGTTCCCATATCAACAATACTTCTCCTCGCCTAAAGTATACCACACACCGAAACCACTCGTGCAGCAACGGTGCAGTAACAACAGTACAACGTACAGCAACGGTACCAATACTCACTATGGACCTTATAAGGAGGACACGTGTGCACTTTCTCCTGGCAGTGCGATATATTCTGATTTAGATACAATGAAAACGAGACTTCAATCTTCATATTTGTCTGATAAACTTCGTAAAACGAGTAATACTAATATGGAGAATGTTGAAGATAAGAAATTCATTGAAGAGGCAGTGAGCTGTTTAGAGTCGCTATTAGGTAACGAGAACACTGCTTTTGATAATTCGTTAAAAGCGAGTACAGAGCAATTAACGAACGGTTTAGAACGAGAATCATCCGACGTTACGATAAGTAGCGAAAAGCCAGGTGGCATAAACGTGAATGCGTCTCTACCAGAAGTGAACAATTTAACTGATTTTCATTTTGAATCTGACGATATTTCGTTTGATAGCAAATACTTTCACGATGAAGATTTATCTTCGAGCGGCGTTTCATCGTACAATCATTCCCCTTCTTCGAGTTGTCTTTTCACAAATGCTTCTTCACAAAATCTTCTCAATATTGAAATTGATCGACTGAAAAATATAGCAAGTAACCATCATCACCATTCATCGAATACATACAATAAACGCCATTCATTACCGAAAGAAATGAATAATTCGTACACTGACATTACACTATGCGATGAAAAACTAAATCTAGTCAATTACGATACGAATACGCGTTCAGTGACCCCAAACGGTCGAAAATCGCCTTTTCTAGATCTATTCAAATCCAAACGTTATTTCGATTTCGATACGCAATCCTATTGTCGACAAAAAATCAACAAAAGATTGAATAAAGCGAATTTCTTTTGTCACTTCAAGAAATCTTCAATGAAATCGGTGAATCTAATGGAGAAACATAATTCTGAGAATCGTATAGAAAGTGACGTCAATGACGAAATGAAGATTCATCATGCGTCACCCTTTGTCCGCACCATATTCCAATACGTCGAGTCCTCGTCAGTCGAAGATATCTTCTCTTCAAGTAGTTTTAATATCAATGATAGTAATAGCGTGCCCGTGTTCACGTGTGGTGGTATGCGGACACTACAAGAGAACAATAAGTTCAACTCGTTGTCACGTAAGTGCAAAAAGAACCAAATTATTCGAACAATGGAGAGAGGACAGCACGAGCCAGCTCTAGTGACATCAGGTAGACGTATCTCCGAAAACTCCGATTTCTACATATCCGTCATCGCTTATCTAGATCGAATAAGGAGAGCTAAGGGCACATCGTTGAGGCGTAGACCTCGGCATAGAAGGCATAAATCCGACCCTGGGGATAGTATTTCAACTTTCCTATCTGAAATGTCGCAAATGAAATATAAACAATGCACAAGTTCTAGTGATCAGCTGGATGATATACGGATGAAATCACCGGTAGACGAAAATGACTCAAAATGTTCTCTCAGTCAACGGTTTGCTGATTTGCATTGTTCTGATCCTAAAACATTTAAATCACAATTTAGTACCTCGGATTCTGCTATTAATCATCGTTTCTCGTTATGTGAAGACATCACTGACAATGACAAGAAAGTTTTTTCGCGTAAAAGTCGTAGCCTGCGAAATATATCATCGTACGCATCGAAAAAGAAATGTTCGAATATGAACGAGTCAAAACGCAATTCTACTGATTCGATTAGACTCAACGAAAGTTTGTTAAGTAGTGAAGATGTTTTCCAAGAGGAAAAAGAAAATATTGAGAAAATGCCTTTTATTAAAAAAGAGTTATTTCCTGAAAACAGCGGCGGCGGTAACAAGAATTTTTCGCCCAATAAGAAATCAGTATTGACCGAGAGTAACGGTAATCTTCGTATTCACCCGCCGCGGCGATCGGTATTTTCAGAAAATTTCGAAATGCCTTGGCCTCCTTTATTAACAAAAACAACACCAGATGAATTAAAAACGTGGTTGGACAGTCAAGAATCAAACCCAGAAGATCGCCAGAAGCTAACTGAACAACTTTTGTTGCAGTTGATTCAGATGGGACCTGCAGCCGCCCACGTTGCAGAAGCAAAATCTGCTTCGAAAAATAATCTGGTAAATTCGACAACCAGCATCAATGAGAATAGTTATTTCCATGATGTTAGTGATCAATCGTGGTCATCTATAAGCGAGAAATCCGAGCAAAACGAGCAAGCTGACAACAAAGGTAAACATGTCTCTAATGCATCCGATTCCATAACACCAGAAAGTCAAAACGGCACCAGCGGCGAAAAGATGAATCGAACAAAAAAACTATTTGGGAGTATTCGACGAAATCGAAGAAGTAAAAGTCTTGACTGGAATCGCACGCAATATTCGAATGACGCTTACGATAGCGACTCCCTGAAGCGCAAATCGAAAACGATCGCGGCGAAATCGCAGCATAGCAATAGCGCACAGAAGATGAAGCGATTCTCGATGATTCGTTCGATATTTGAACCTATCAAAAGCCCGAAAGCCAAAAAAAGTATAAAATCGCCAATAAACGTGAAGAAATTGGATACCGATACTAAAGTACATTGCCATTATAATGGCATCGTTAATAAACAAAATGGTACTTCTATTATGAATGGTATTACGTCTAAAAGCAAACCTGATGATGTTGACGAGCCGAAAATCATAGTTAACATGAAAGAGAGACCTCCAAGGTTTGATCACGCGTATGTGAAAGAATCTTTGAGCAAGAGCTGTTTTCCAGAAGGCGAATTAAATCTGACGTCCATTAGTGCTTCCTCGTTTGAGTATGTCGATCAACAAAATGCTTGCCAAAAATCATTAACAGATGTCAACGAGAAGAGATCGAGCTTCACCGACAATAATGAGCGTAAGTCATTCAAAAGGTCGAGGAGTATCGATTCAATTCCAGATGAAATAAAAGTAAAAGAATTGAATCGCAAAGTTGTTTCTCGTTCAGCTGATGCTATTTACGAGATGAAACAGCATACAAGTGTTGCTGCTGCATTGTATCAAGACATCCATGATTCGGGGATACTCCACGGTTCAAATGGTGGCCCTGATGGAAAGAGCAAGAGTCCTGATGTCATTGAAGTGTTCATTTCAAACAGTCTCGTGAAAAAGAATGATGATTTTGAAGGTGTACATATCGCTGATGAAGTGACTTCTTCAGAACCAAGTTTGAATTGGAACAAGGTGGATTGTTTGAACGGAAGCTGTAACAATTGCTGCGTGAGTTTTCATATTTTTTTTAAATCTATTTTTACGTTCTGAAATATCTTTTTTCATTTATGCAAATCATTTATGAAAGTTGTTGCAACATATTCTCTCATTCTGATCAGATTTGAATTCTTTGACCAAAATAATGCCATTAAATGACTACTAGGATCAATTTTTATTGAAGGAGATGTAAGGTAGAAAGAATTTTGCCATCAAGCAAATGCTTTTGTTTTGGTAGCTTTTAAAATGAACAAAATGATAAAAATTTGAAAGAAAAATGTTTCCTCGGTGGACTTATGAAAAAAATCTGTAATTCAATAAATTCTGGGTGCGCGGCGAAAATCTCAAGAAACATGTTTGACCCGGTGAGAATTGAACGCGTCACTTAGTCAGTGACTGACTTAGTCAGTCTTTCATAATCTCTGTATGAAAATATTGTATAACCTTGCAGACCGTTTTTGTCCCTTTTACAAAAGGTTTTTTTTTTTGTTTACAAACATACTCTTTCAAGAAGTTGTAATCACAAGTATTAGAAAGATAGTTGTCCTTTAAATTGTAAACATGTTCTTTCTTCAAGAGAAACAATAGAATTAATTCAATTTATGTGGAATTAGACTAGATTCTCCCAAAACAGATTTTGTAGTTGAAAATTCAAATTTCGTGTCTTTCCATGGGTCATTGCTTAACAATTTCTAGTATTAAGAAGGTCGTAAAAATCCATTGCAAAATTTCAAAGTATATCTGGATAGGTAAAATAGAACAATAAACCAAAAGTCTTTTCAGTAAATATTTTAGGAAAGATGGCGAGTGGGAGTCAGTTGGTAGGGGAATGGAAGGGGGGGGGGGATTCGAAATATTTCGAGAAAATTCCGAGGAAGGGTCATATAAAATCTTGATTTTCTCACTATGAATTCATTTTTTTATTTTTTTATTTTTTTATTTATCATCTTTTTTGCCAAATAATATGTTAGTGTATGTAAATGCATTTTTAAACATTTAAGAGTCCTGGTTTTCACATTTTTCTCCAACCATGGTGGACTATGTAAATTCGTTTTTAAGACATTTTAGAGTTCTCATTTTTAAAATAATTTCCTTTCATGGTGGACAATACTTTCAATTTTTTAATTCAATTTTATTTATTTGCTCAAATCATCTGTTATAAAATTACAATGTAATAAAATACACCGAAAATTACAATACAGTGATATATAAAAAGTAAATGATAAATGTAAAAATGAAACACTAACTTTAAGAGTATTATCAGACATTCCTTGATTTTCAAAACTTTCTATAACCATAGTGGACTATTAGCCACTGTATTACTAGAAAGCAATACATTGATAATGGGTACATGTGAGGCTTTTCCCAGTACAAATTCGTTTCTATTAGTATATTTCCTGTTATACAGTTGCAAAAAATAATTTTTGCGTTTTATAACAGTCGAAGGGATGAAAGAATAAATTCGAGATCAATTTCTACAATTATAAGATTTTCAATCTGATAAGGATGGGATTTGACAAATTTTACAGTTAGAATATGGTACATAAGAATTTGACCAGTTGTGCAGTTATAACATATCGTTTTTGTGTTTTATAACAGTCAAGTGAGTTAAATCTTGATATCGTACAAGATTAACTTCTTTACTTACAAGATTTCCAATCTAATAAGGATAGAATTTGGACCAGTTATGAAGCCAAACAGTTATGATATAGTGTACATAAGAATATCACCAGTTATATACAGTTATAACATATCATTTGACCAGTTACTAAGCCAACCAGTTATAATATGGTGTACAAAAGAGTTTTACCAGTTTTACAGTTTGTGTTTTATAACAGTCGAGTGAATGAAATCTTGATATCGTAATATATTTGTCATGGTTATCAGATCGTGGTCGTATCAAGTATAAGATATAAATTCTACCTGCTTAAAAAGTGTTGTATAAGACAACCTCATAAATATTATTGGCTGACACAAAGCCTATTTGTGACATCGAATATGGCTGGATTTTCCGTATCATAAATTCACTACATGACCTAGCTTTGATTTTTTGAACGATATTTGTTAACTTTAATTTCTAAAGAATATCTATTAAGAGAGCAAGAGAGAACAAGAAAGAACAAGATGTCGTTTTAAGGCATGACCCTCTAATAAAGTCCAACCTTCCACCCAAAACACAGGAACAACAAACTTATCTACTCGAATGTTTTAGATATATCCGGGCAAAACTTATACCAACCTCCAAAATGTCTGTTCCCCTATGCCTATGGATCGGGAATATTTAGATCGTTAAGCCAAATTTCTCCTACATGGACATTGGTTCAGGGGAATTTGGGAAGGTGGAAAATAGGCATCGACTTCATGTAGAGTGATTAGGAGGAATCTAGAGGTTTATTATCCTATATATCGATATCGAATGATGTTACTTTTCTTTTTCATACAACCACTAATTTCTATGTGTAAAATTGTTGTAATTCTAGCACTTTTTTCACAACATGGGGGACTAGTTGAGGGAAGAAATATTTCTTTAACACAGGAGAAAAGGAACAACTTAAATCTAAATAAAATATGGTAACTAAATTACAAGTTTTAATCTATAGTTTATCATAAAAATAAACAAGTAAAAATTACCGAGAGCGAAAGTTCTTTGAGGAGTAAGGCCCCCTTTGGCCTCCCTATGATTCCTATTATTCCCACTCTAGTTTTAATCAACGCACATATATCGAATGATGTTATGACTCGCTATTATATTTGGAAAATCTTATTATGGTTTTTGTTTTTGAGAATCCATTCCGTTGCTTTGAAAGCAACCACTATTTTTAAACCTTTATTTTGGAGTCACAAAACATCATTGTCGGTGTTTCTGACAAATCAAGAAATTATTTTGATAAATCTTTGATCATTTTAGTTTCTATCCTTATTTACCACTGATTAATGATATTAGTAGCAATTAATATTAATGAGCAACCAGTAGCTTAGGTCAATTGATGCTTTTTATATGGATCCGCTTGTCAATTCAGTGCTGCTGTTTAGCGTAAGTACTAACTATCAATGAATTAGACTTTTACAACTCAAACTAATTATCACTTATCACTTATAATAATTTAATGATTTAAGCTTTCAAAGGAAAGGTTAATGAGGTGTCCCATTCATTTTGACAGCTCAATGGCAGATCTAAATCTTTTATTGATGACGTTTTGTAAACTTTATGATTAAACAAATAAACAAACACGATTAATGCAATCATCTCTACGTCAATATTATGGAGTTGTGGAATTATGGCCAATTTAGCCATTTGACTTGTTACGTTGTGAATAGATTTTGCTTTTACTTTGTTTGGAAACGAGACCTGGTTCCATTTTTCTACTGTAATTTCAAATCCAAAATCCAGTAGATAATCTGTCTTTGGCTAATTTTGCCAACTCGAAAAATTAATAGCTATGGAAAAGTCTAAATAGGGTCTGAGGGTTATGGGATGAATATTATAATTACAATCTTGTTTTTATTGCGCACAAATTTCGTCACTTGAAATTACGTGGTTCTTTCAGACCTTATTCACCTAATCCTTACCCTTAGTATTACCCTAGCATTTTTTTGATAGATTTCGCCATTCTTATCCTTTCTTCTATCAAGAAGTGTCCATCCCTTCTGACAGTTGTTTTAATAACACTTCGAAATGTGTGTTGCGTGTTGATTTAAGAGGGCTTAACAAGTGTATAAGCTGCAACTAGCAAACAAAATGATTAAGAGATGAAGCTAAGTGTTGATCAGAGGCATGGTTAACACCTAATTACATTTGATGATTAGTGCTTAACAGGTTTTTGCTCGTTGTGTAATTACATGAATTAGAATTAAACTGTACAATAAGACACAGGAAAAACAGATCGAAAGAGTTTTATCTTTTCGTACGTCCTTTGTTTGCAATCGTACCAGATACCGGGTGCGCCTTAAAAAAGTTAAACTGTTTGAAGTGAAATTTCTCGGCAAGTATAAGGAATTTTGAAATATTTT
>JAUKPT010002789.1:0-12792 GCA_032273505.1 Nanomia bijuga
TGTATATCTATTGCCAAAAATGCAGGTTAACAACCCTCTTTTCCGAAGAAAATCAGTAAACAACATACAACCTTCAATCAGGCGTTGAAAATATCAGTAATTTACAAATTGCCGAAAAAGGATTGGTTATCTATGGAATTATATAGATTACCTAAAACATCAGGGTATTGTATAGATTGCATAGGTTCTTTATAGATTACCGTAATTATACAAATTACCGCTAACAAATACAATTTCTTAATTAAAAAGCCTTTCCTCGGATACATGTCAAGAATATAAACTCCATGATTCAAACTAGTTTTAATAAAATCTCACTAATTTCAAGAATTTTAGAGAGGGAAATGAAATTGTCATTTAGACTATATTCGCAAGAACAAATCTTTAAGAATTTGCTGAATAATCACTGAAAATTGCGAAATATAATTCCTGCAAAACTTAATTTTCTTTTAAATATTGTTTTCGCATTTTCTTTATATTTCGTTTCATAGTAGGTAAGACGATAGGTATTTATTTTGTAGATAGAACAGACATGCATTACCAAGGCTTTAAGCAAAATCGATGGACGATAACTATATCTAAAGGGCAAGATCGCAGCAAAAATTCTACTGGTCCGAAAGAATCTAGGACAGCTAAAAAATGTCATTAATTAAAGTTTTCTGTATTTTTTGTATTTTTACAGACGCAAAACAAAACATTTTTCGTTGAATAGAAAATGACCTAAGTTAATCTTTTTGAGTACAGAATTTTAAAGATTCATGTATACACCCTTTCTCGCATGAACAGTGGCATATGTCACAGTGTGTGTCCCAGTGAGAAATTGGTCCGTCCTTTAATGTTCCAGTAGAAAAAATTGTCAAAAAACTCTGACTTGATTGTCAAGGTCAATTTCCTTCTGTGTCCCGGTAAAAATGAAATATCTTTTCCGGTCAGGTGGCAGATGACTCCGATCGAACTGTCTGAATCCGGTGTAAATTTTTTTTTTCACTGTTCCTGCGAGCAGGGCTCGGCAACTTCTGGCAGCATGACAGCGCGCGTTTGCGTAAAGATCCTGGTCTTTACAAGAAGGCCGAATAAACCCATAAAAAAATAACATTATTCAAATAGCAGTTACACTTAGGTAAGGTTTAACGGTCAGAGTATATTGTGGATATGGATGAATATTTGTCCATTTGTTTACGTTTTCTGAGTAAAAATTTGACCTAGATAAAACATATTTTTGCAAGAAGAAAATTCTACACTTGCAAGAAGAATAGAATTTTGTAAGGCACTGCCTGTGAGACAGTATGTATTCATTTTTCGCCTTCTTTATGAATTGCCATTGAGGGCTATTCCACTTTCAGAATTTTGATTATCAGCGTCGATATTGTATCTGTGAGAGAGGTCCTATTTCTTTTACCAGGGGATGTATGTATCTATATTTCTTTTACCAGGGGATGTATGTATCTATATTTCTTTTACCAGGGGATGTATGTATATATTTCTTTTACCAGGGGATGTATGTATCTATATTTCTTTTACCAGGGGATGTATGTATCTATATTTCTTTCACCAGGCGATGTATGTATATATTTCTTTTACCAGGGGATGTATGTATCTATGTTTCTTTTACCAGGCGATGTATGTATCTATATTTCTTTTACCAGGGGATGTATCTATCTATGTATCTTTAAAGGCGATGGTCAAACAAATTCAAGAAATTTAAAGAAACACGATAGTGTAATGGACATAAATAACTTTTTTTATGAAAAAAAACTTGAAACAAAATTTGCCTTTTTTTTACAGAAAAGAGAAAAAACGTCAAAATAATTCCCCAAAATTTCTCGTCTTGGCATAAGACGAACTTTTTTCTCGTTTTTCATATAATATATAGATAGATCAGAACTCAAGTGCAAACATTCATTTTCATGAATGAACTAAATACAGATTTTTTTACATGAGGGTTTCATTTCTGTTTGAGAAAGATCTCGACTAGTCGAAACATGAAGTTGCGGTCCCTTTGTTGCGCTTCTTCGGCTGCTTCTTTTTGTTGTTGCAGAAGACGTAACAAAAATTGTTCGTGCCGATTCAACATGTCGTTAAATAACTCCATCTGTCGTTCCTGTAAGTCTAAAAACCGTTCTTGAAACATCTCCATCATATTTTGATTCGGCGGCATATTTGCCTTTGTCGTTATTCCATTTGTAGTGACGTTATTAAGTTTGCCGTCTTCTGACGGTATATGTTGTTTCAAAGGCACTGTTCGCGTGAGTCGATCTTTATGGTGAATTTCATGTTTTGTCGTGATTTTTGAGAATGTCGTCGGTGGAAGGTGATTATTGACGGACGTCAAATGATCTGCTTCGACAGGAATAGTCGCCATTGTCGGATAAAAGTCGTTATTGATTCGATGTGAAGGGATGGATTTGTGATGAATAAGATCGTGAGGTTGAAATGATGGCGTCATTGATGCATTGCTACGAGGGCGTTTTGTGGGCGGATAACCACGCCCCATTATACTGACGTCATTGTGTCGATGTTTCCGAAGCGGTCTACTGTTTTCATCGTCAGCATTTTGCGACGTTTCTTCATTTGATTGCGATCTTTCAATCCCGTTAAGTTTAGATTCAGGTTCTTTCCCGTCATTGATAGCCGGTATAACGGCGACAATCGGTGAAGTACTACCGTCAACATTTAATATTTCCTCGTCGTTCGAGACTGGACTGTTCTGTGAGCTACTATGAGTTGAATTATAACTGACAACGTTATTTGAATAATACGATTTGTTTACCGATGACTCATATTCGATACTACAAGTCTCTGAGTTCGCCTCGTTTTGAATCGAAATCTGTTCACCCAAATGATGGTATTCTGAAAGTTCGTCCGACGACAGTTCGTATTTCACTTTATCGCCGAATAAAAGACGTTGACTTTCCGATAATATTTTAACAAATTCCGTATAGAACATCGGATAGTGTTTTTTAGTCCCGGGTTGCTTGTTGTTGTTCATAGCCGTCTTACAAATGTATCTGATATTACGGAATTTCTTCTTGCATTGCTGTAGGCTCTTTGGTGGCGAGAGTTTATTCACTTCGCCTGCAATGACTTTCCAGATTCGGAAATGTTCGGACAAACTCGACGCAGTATTCAGTAGCACGTCTTTGTGTTTCTTCCAAGTATCGATTAATATTTGCGTCTGTTCCCGAGTCCATTTGCCATCGTCGATTTTGATTTCATTAAAGTAAGACGGGTCGTTGTTGACGTCAAGTTGTGACATATTGGGTTCTGCGTGGTGAACTTGATTTACGAATCGATGTTGAATTGCACAAACACGATCCTATAAGAAACAAAGCAGTACATAATTAGTTGAATAATGGATAACGACCATATCTGAAAATAATTTTTGAGTACATTTTATTTGACTTTTAAAATAAAAATTTAGATAAATTGGAAAAGTTTTGTCGGTAAAAAAGGTGAATGAATTTGTTATTTTCTCTGAAGCTGACATGTTTTCGTTCTTAGTTCTTAGTCCTTAGTCCTTAGTCAAAGCATCCAATTTCTTATACTATCAGAGCAAGGAATCAACACCTCTCGGTAAACATCATTTCCTAGATAAAACTCCAATACAGCCTACATGAGTTGATTTATCAGTGGCTGCTCAACGTAGACCGGAAGAGAGTCATTACATTATATTGGTGGTCTAGGCCGCACGTTTATCTGAACCTTATATTTGGTTTGTACTATATAAATCAATCAATCAGTCAAGTCTTTTGTCCATTGTTCTTGTATTCCTTTTATAATTAAATTTCGGTAGCTTTCTAACGAATTCAGAGAGTTGAAGCAAGGTCACTTGAAGTATCACTAAAATCTTTTTTAAGGTGTAGTGTAAACTCCAAAGATATAAACAAAGAATAGTAAAAAAATTAAATCAAAAACTCGACCAGTCGATTAGAAAAGATCACTACTTCAATATGTAGACTCAAAAACATTCTCATATTATATAAGTGCACTTATTTTCTCTAGGTACATACATATTAACAGTCACTTAAAATAAAAGATACATACAAATACTCTTTAGAGCAAACAGACACTTGCTTCTGAAGAGAAGTTCATTACTGGTACACTAACTGTCACTTCTAGTTCCAGACTAACTAGATAAACTAACCGTCCCTTCCATTTGCTTTGCTTTACTTAATCTTCCCATAAATGAAGGAATAATGAGAAAACGATTAGTGTGCGGTCTGAATAAACACTTCAAAACAAAACCATCTTAATTAGGCCAAAGCTGAATCAGCAAGCCACAGACCAAAACAGACCTAATTTGATAGAACAAGTCTTATGGGAGGTTGCACTTAAATTATAGGTACATTTGCAAGTTTGATTTGTCAAAAATTACACTGATTGAATCTGATTGGTTCACTTAGTGCCGTTATCAGTACTTTTAGTTTTAACAAAACATCAACTGATGACTTTTTGAATAAACCAATTGGATTCATCATAATGTAATTTTTAACCAATCAAACAGCAAATAAACCCATAATTGCAGACGATCATTAAGATTGTTTAGTCCAACCTTATACAACATAATCTTTATTCTCTATAGATGGGATTAAAAAACCTCACATTTTCACTAGAGTGTTTCAAAGAAACCTCAGGGAGATAAGTGCACTTAAGCACCAAGAGTATAAACCTCGAAACTGTTGACAATTAAGTACTGGCCCTCTATAAAATATTATGAATAAGATTTATATTAAGTCGATCAAAGCAGTATTCATACAAGTATAAGTCATCATTGACAACTAATGAAGAGATATTTCAAGTAGTGAAGGGCTCGTGAATCGATTTGATTGATGAGTTGTGTCAAAGTAGTCACTTTGTCTCTTATTTCTTTGAGAGATCGATCAAAGGTTCCGTCACACGTGTTTTCGTGAAATCAGAAACTGATCAACGCCTACGAAAAAACTAAGGAAAATGTTGTTTAACTCATCATTTATTTATGAGCAGAAGAAAGATGGTTTCTCTCAAATTTCTGAATTCTGTAGTTTAATTGGCCCTGTTATTACCCTGTCAAAGACCGGTACGCCCGCCGAGAAATCTCAAAAATTACCACGAATGACGTAATTTCGCCCACCTAAATTCAATTGGACTGGTAACAAATTCTGCCGTACCTCTTTTCATCTAAATCTATCACTTTTTGCCGTAATGAAATTACGTATGAAATACAAGCGAATAAACAATTAAGAATATAGCAAAGAAATTCCTTTTCTCTGATCAAAGATATTTCTTTGCATCTGATTTGAATATTTGAATTCGTGAAGACAAAAATGTTTCTTGATGACTTTACTAGGGTTAATTCTACCAGTTACTGATCGAAGAAAATCAAACGAATGGAAGAAAAATTTTTGTTTTAAAATATGTTTTGGTACACGTCCAATTCAATTACCCGATCAGTTGTTAAAAGACGAATCCATTTCTAGATGTCAACGAGACAAATATAATCTATAAAAAAACTTTTAGCTATTAGATGTAGTTTGGGAATCAAAAAAAATGCATATTGTTTTTTATTTACGATAAAATCTGCCTAACTTTATAGCATATCCCGAGGGGTAGTATAAATATCTGGAATATTTCTGTATGAAAAGTTTGAATATGGTGGGGGATGGTGTGGGGGATGGAGTGGGGGATGGGACCAATCTAGACATTTTCTTAAAACGTCATTTACCATGGTAAGGCGAAGAAAAATGGTTTTGTGGCTGTTTAAGTAACTTAAGCCTGAAATCAAACGACCCATATGAATAATGGGACAAATTCATTTAGTATATTTATGATGGTTTTGAGTATCGTTGTTCACTCCCTAGGGTGAATGATTCCTGATTTTGTACCCCCAGCTACTCCACTAATATAATAAACAATCCATTATATTTCTAAATTAAATTTAAGCGACACTCTTTTTTAAACGAATAGTTTCATGGTTTGCATTAAACTCATATAAATGACACTCAGTCGAGAGAAACTAGAACACCAGTCACGCTAACTTGCATACAGGGGGTTTTGCATACCTCTCATACTTTTGAATTTTAGCGCTGTGTTAATGAAGCAGGAGTCATTCGTTGCAATGAGAACAAGTGCATCTTACAATAAACAATGTTCATTTAAAATCAAGATAGTGACACTGAGTTGAAACAGTACTTAATTTAAGAACGGTAATTCAATGAAACACTAGGGATTACGATATTAAGTTTCTGCTCGTGCTAATGAGAAATCTCCTTAATTAGTGGGCTAAGATAATCCCTATCTATTGTATCCAATCTCAATTATCAAAAAGAAAATAAGAAAATTTAAAACGATTTAATGAATGAAAGTATGATAGGAAATGACAAGTGACGAGGGTAGAGCCATTCAATAGGATTATTTCGATTTTCTTTTAAAGCTTTTGAATAGGTCATTTAGACAAATCTGAACTAGTTAGAATGTCTGAAAGCTACAAGTTTTTTTCCGGCCCGATTTAGGTCAAGAAACACATTATGATGAAATATTATTGATATCTTAACTGGGGACCCTTTGAATAGGGGGGTGGGGGATGAAAAAGGGGTGTCAAATATCGGAATGTCGGTAAATAAAAAATAAGAATTATCGGAATATCGTTAAAAAAAGGAAAGATATTGGCCAGCTGAAATCTTTATTAAATCATGTTGATAATTACCAGGAAATGAAAAACAAAGCAATGAAAGTCTGATATTCACAAAAAAGGGAGATGAGGCAAATATATGTTGTATATTGTGAGGAGTTTATCACTGTATAAAAGTTTCTTAGTTTCTTATGAAATCTTATTGCTAAAGTAATACGCTCTTTCAAACAAATAAACATTTTACCTTCAAGCTCGATAGCAAACAACAGACTGACAAAACACACGTATAAACAAACAAACCAGAATCTCTCTTCTTTTATACACCAAGCATAAACAGTAACAATTTTTGAAACAAGTCCTCTTATAATGAACAATTTTCACATATAAGTGACAATCTTAGAATTAATTGTCGACAGTGTAAAAAACATGCAATAAACATAGTTTGTGGTCTCAAAGTGATTAATGTAAGTGAATCTTAACAAAAGATCTACGTGACTTTAATTAAGCTTTTTTTCTTTACCTTCAAGTATCATTTAAGCCAAGTTTTAACTATTACGGTTTAGTAGATGTAGAGGCAATTAATGATGTCATAAGATCATTTAAACTTGTGGTCTTCGTTGTACAGGACATATTGTTGCTTGCTTGTCCGAAGTGTGAGAGACAATTTAGGATTATGAAGTGGTACTAGTTTTGACTTTCACAAGTAGCAATAAGCTTTTTAAAGGATGAAAAGATGTTTGTAGTATTTGATAGAAATATCGCTTAGATTCCTCACTTTTAGGTAGTAACTCCCTTTAAATTACCCTTTTGAAATTTGGTTCGAAGCTCTTTTATTCTAAAATATGCCTCTTTTGAATAGAAATTATTCAGAGAGGGTAAAACGGTCAGTTGAATACCTAATCACTTTACTATTATAAAATAAATACTAGCTAGAGTAGAAAGAGAGACATACAGAGGGAATAAAAAGGGGGTTGCTTTTATTTCAAATTGTCACGATTCGACCCACCCTCGTAATTGGCTTTAATCTGATACCTTCTTCAGATCAAAAAAACCTTTGCATCTTTATGAGCTCTATTGCACAATTCTTACTACAACTAATTGCAAAGTTAAAGTGAATTTCGTAAATTCATTATCACAATAGATGTATAAGTACGTAGTACTTAGCAGACTCATTAGATAACAGATTTAGCAACCACCTTAATGATAAACTACTGTAATCTTTATAGAAGACTTTAATCATCAATCAAAGAATAACAGAAATAACTTTGAAAGCAAAATAACATTTTCTGCGTGCTTGCCCTCGAATTTAAAGTGTCACTCAATCAGTAGCGGAAGTAAATAACAAGATGAGGAATTACATGACAGTCAAATCGGAGGACTGTTTCAATGCGTATCACTGCACACTGCACTGTTAGGAGGAAGTGTTGGGTCACTTTAAACTACCAGCTAAGCTTATTAACGCAGTACAGCACAATATCCTCAAATGCACCGCTTAGATCAACATGTGTACGTTCCATAGGGTGGCTTATTGTGATGTTATGTTCTGCTCGAAGCTTATACAGGAAATAATTGGGACTTAAGAGAGCAAAGCTCAAAATGCGCTGACGTATGAAAGAATGTATTTTCACTTGAACGGCACCTACTTAGAAAACAAATTTATTGTGTAACTTTACTTGAAGGTCAATAATAATTGATAAATGGTACGAATTATGATTTAGGAAAACATTTGATAGTCCATCTAGTTATACTCTTCAGAATGCATGGCATTTATAAAATAATGCACTTGGATCTTTGCATGCTAAAACCAGAGATCGGAAAAGTCTGCCGACCGGCGCTGTCGGCAGTCACCTCTCCGTTTCTCAGGCAGGTCGCTCTTCAAATACATTTTTTTTATTTTATGTAATTGGCGTTCTTGTCTATACGAAGTGTAATAAAACTTCAGGGTTGCAAGAGGAAATGAAAGGTTCCATAAGGTTAGATGAATTCGAAATATTCTCATTAGTTTAAGGAAACTTAGTGCTTCAGGTAGCATTGTTGGCACCACCAGGCAGCAAATTATTTTGTCAAACACTGGCTAAAATCATTAAAAAATGGTAAGAAAACGTAATCATTTTTGGATGTTCGGTGATCGGGAGAAAAGCAAGTTTTGTTAAGCGTTCCCAATTAAGCGCAACAAACCAGTCAACAAACCCATTGATTAATGTGTAAACCCCAATAGCTAAAAGCGAGAGAGTTAACCTTAAAACTGTCTAGATGGTACCATCAGGTCGAGAGATGATATGTTTCCGACAACTTTCCTAGCTCTTAGAAACAATTGTCGATTTGCAACATATGGATTGGAGTTTTTGGGTCTGTTCTTATTTTCTCCTCCTTCATTTCACTGAAGATATCACGAACTCTACACAGTTTACATCATTATGCACTATTCTAGAATAATGAAATGAATAACCTTACGGACATGAACAGCTTTGACTTCTTCACAAAACTAACCATTAGCATTTGTAATAGATAGATAAACGATGAGTGAACTCACGTAAGTTACGGCACTTACTTGTTACTTCTCTCAATAAAGTGTCGTAAGGCAGATGGTCAAACGGCAAAAACTTGTAAAAATAATTCTCCTTGTTTCACCATGATTTGAAGAAAGTCCATTTTGGAACGTAGATGTTACAGGCTGTCAAATAAGTCGGATGATTTTTCAAAAGAAGAAATCTGGTGATTAAGAAAAAACCGAATTCAGTTCATTACAAAGTTTCAAGTGTTTTTCCAAAAAAAACGTATACTGCTAGTTGTGATCATCCTAAAGCAATTAAAGGAGGCAAGAAAGATGAAAGAAGGAATCTAAATTGTCTACATCATTCCTTAAAAGTATGATTTTTAGGTAAAATTGATTTTGCCGCCATTTTACAAGATATTACAAAATTATGTTTTCTTGTTATCGGTATGGATTTGTAGCCCTTAATGTCGTGAATATTTTACAAAAGACCGCATGTGTGTGAAACCTTGTGTTCTCGAGATATTGAAAAAAAAAACTGAAAAAAAATAGGTGCAAAATCTGATGAAAAATTCAAAAAATCAAACCTGCTGCCATTTTAGGAGACAATTCGCTAGATTGTTTTTATGAAATTGACTTAGACTTGTTATCCTCAATGTTGAAAACATTTTCCAGAAACCGCATGTCATGGAAAGTTCTTGCTCTCGAGATAATTTGTCAAAAGTGCCGATTTCTGTCTAAAATTGAGAAATTTTTTTCGTATTTCTATGGGCATATTCGGGCCTGCATCTGCAGAAGAATGACGTCAAGAACTTGTTTTTTTCAGTTGTTTCTTGTAGCGTGATTGAAATTGTGATATTATATTATATTTCTTTTAAAAAATGATGGTGCCTTGTTGATTTAATCTTATCTCATTTTCTTTTTTCTCGACTTTTTCTCGAAATATTGATTTGATTTTAAAATCCTTTAAATCACATATAGCCAAGTCATTACCCTTTCAGACACGATAGATGAAAAAATCTAAGAACAATTTTCAAACACATTTTGAGACTTGTAAATGGCGGGTTGCGTTTTTTTTACTCACCCTGTATATTATCGATACAAATGTTAGTCCAAAAAATTACTTTTACGATATCTATTTGAACAAAGACATTTATTGATGGTCATTTTGTTAATTTAAATAGTATTTAAACAATGGTAAAAAACGTAACATGTTTAGCTTAATTGCTCAAGTGTGACAAAGGAATGAACTTTGCCTCTTAAGTTTGTCTTTTCAACATTTTGTTACGGTCTTTTTCCATCAATTTTTATAAACAATCTCGTTGTGAAGTGAGAACAGTGCAAATTCATCATATATTTATGATTGGTCAACATTCTTCAACGCGGTTTAAGCAAGCAACATGTAAACAAAATGACGTCACGTGAAATCTGTCTATACTACATGTGACAATATCTGATTTCATTGCGTCATTCATTACTCGCTGGTGATGTTTTTAAAACAAATTCATCAGCTGAATTGGTATAACTGAAAGTACTTTATATATCCCCAAAAAATTGACGTATTTTCCGTACAAAGACCTCAACAATGTATACAGTAAAGAATGCTAAGGTCATGTGATACTTGCGGGTGATGTTGTTTTAATAGATTATTCATCAGCTTATCTCGTAGGCTTTTATAGGGGGCAATAAAGTACTGTATGCAAGTGACTGCAGGTGGGAAGATGATTGGAGTACCCGCATCAAAGATGTTGAAAACTCGCCGTTGTGTTTGGCACGTGCATATGATGAAAACTTTGTTAATGCCACTTAATCAATTTAAGTTAACGACACTTAGCAAGACTAAGTTAAGGAGAATTTGACGTAAATTTGAGTTATGATTATGAATTATGTGAACGAACGAGAGATCGAATTATGATTAAAGGAATAGGAACGAACGATATATAAGACTAAATTTTGTTATTAGTTATGGAGTTTTTTGTGTTTATTACTAAGAATTGTAGAATTTGTTGGAAGTAAGGGAAAAAACAATGTTTAACAATCTCACTTAACAAGATTTGTATTTACTGCCTTTCAACTTCCAACAAGGTTGAAGTTTGAATTTTGAAGTACGTCATCTCTCATTTCCGTCCACCTCCCCTACAGTCAGCTACACGAATTGTTCGTTTATATACTATTAACATCGTTAATTATTAAAATGCAGAATAAAGCTTTACGGCTTCCAGGAGGCGATGTAACGATCAAGTTCTTTAAATGCTGTTAAGTTGCCTGTAAAATCACCAAATTACCTGTAAGATATATTATTGCATTTCTGGGTAGAATAAGTTAGTTAAAGCATGATTTTGTTAGAAAGTACTTAGCATGATTTAAAACCAGACCAACGCCAGTACATCATCGTTAAAAGAGAGCTCCTTATATTTTGAATTGCTCTATTATGACGACCAGACTAGAAAATAATGGCCATAGTAAAAAAACTTTTGGAGTTGGCTCCAGCCATTATATCATACATGAATGGAAAAAACAATCGGAAAACTTAATAAGCGCGTAGAAGATGTCTCTTTCGAACTCCAGAGTAGGGTATTCAACCGCGCGATTTACGGCAAAGACAAAATATCGGAGATTTTCTGAACCCAATAAAAAATGATAACACTTTAAAAAATAAAGAAAGTGGTCAGGTGAGTCAAAAGAAAGATTTAAGGTAGTCCGTGAGCTTCGTTCATTTCCATAGATTTTTTTACTTTTTGCATATGTTATAAGGCTATACATCCAATGATGTAGTATGGTGATGATTACCATTGGGGGTCATATAACTGATCAATTTGGCTTTTTTTTATTAGTATCTAGCCGTAAAAATGATCATTTGTTCTTACATTTGGAAAATATGTTTATGTTTTGACGATGATTAAATTCACCAAAAATCGCGATTTTTTGACCTTTTTTCAATTGATTGGGGGTTGTCAAGCCTATGTTTTGCAGTTATTGAAGCTGTTCCTATGCCAATTTCCTATCCTTTTAAATGCAAACTGTAATTAATTCTTATCTACGTACTAACCGAAAGAAAAGTGTGTGACACGGCATTCAAAAAGAAAATAAAGAAGATTTCTACTTTAATTAAAATCAATTTTGACCCCCGGTTTTAGATTTATAGTCAATTCAGCGCTTTAAAAATGTTCTATTGTCAACAAAATAGCAATTCGCAGCCTCCGTCTGCATGAAGTTGTACATGATAACATTGAACTATTACACGGTTCTAAGACAAAATCGTGCATTAATGTATACTTCAAAAAGTATTGGATTTCCAGTGACAATAGATAATTGTTATCATAACCGAAGAGAATTTTTTCGAGAAATATATTGAGCTTGATTATTGTCGTATAGAACAAATGAGAAAAATAATCATTTGAATGTAATTAGTCTTGTCCATGGCTTACTTAACTACAGGCCATGCCAACGTGCAAGTAGATTTACGGAAAGTACCTTCCTGATATTTTTTTGATCTAATTTTTTCAGAGTGAATTTATATAAGTAAAGAATGAAATTTTATACTATCGCTAAAAAAAATGGTTAAACATTCATGGAAAGATGTAGAACTAAAGTGACATAAATATAGTATATATATTTCTGTTAAAAAGGCTAGGCCTGTAAGTACAGACTCATAACATATACACAAATAAAAGTATTAAAAATGTTCTAAAAA
>JAUKPT010002790.1:0-12791 GCA_032273505.1 Nanomia bijuga
AATCCTTTGCTATCATTAAAAGGTTCTGAGGGTTCTACAGATTGATAGAACTTGAGATATGAGAATCTTGTCGGTGAGATATTGGGCCTTGTCTTAACCTGGCCATGGTCACACTCAACAAAATGAAGTCATGATAAACCAGCCCTTACACTACCAAATGGTATTTTTTTTTCTGTTGAAGAAATTGCAAAATAGAAACTAGCAATCTTTAGAAATTCTTTAATTTTAGAATTTAAAAAAAATGCCATACGGCAAGAAAATAAAAAGAGAACATTATTTCTTTATCTTCCATTTCATTTTATACAAAAGTTTCATCTTTATCACTTAAAAATTCTACATAGGAATAAGTTGAGGGAAAAATAATCTATTGCAATGTATTATGAGGTTTTTATACATTTCAAATTGAGTAGCAACAATTTCTTTTTTCACAAATGGTTATAACTTTGAATTGTTATTTAAAGGATGAGTAAGAACAGTCACTCTTTTTTTTCAGTCTGTGGTGGGGCTAAATTCTTTAAAACACATGACGGATCTAAGTCTTTTAGCTCGGTTACAAAACTATTTTTTTCTAAATTCAGAAATGATTTTTAACTTTTAACCAGCAGCGTCTTTTGATCATTTTAATTTTTTTTTGCAGACTACAATTCGAAATATGAACACCATATTTTCATCAGATTCATCCAAATTCTATATATTTTCGACCACTTATTTCTATGAGAACATTATTTTCTACCGATCTTACTAATAATTTTCACTTCTCAGTGCATCCCATATATGTAACTGGGTGTCAGCCTGTCCAAAGAGCATGTATCAACTTCCATATAAAATCAATGTTGAAAGTGTTCTAAGTATCTTGCTTAATGTTTTTAAGCATGCCTGGAGTAGGATATAGAGCTAACTACAGAAACATGTTATGGAGTATGGTTTGCATTTATGATGAAACAGCCATGGACAAGCTCTTTACGTATTTATCGAGGTATTGACTTATAGTGTGCGCTAACAACTTACTACCCATTGGCATCGCTTAACAATAGTATTTTGCCCCTTCTAAGAGATTTTAGAGATTTTAATGACATGCGTCGAGTAATTATATTTGAAAATCACTAGGACAACCACTAGTGTCGATCCAGCATGCATCTATTTCAGACACAGGAACGACGTGTTTTTGTTCATAGTGAAAATTGAGAAAGTAACAGATCACAAATTCAGATTGTGAATGGCACCTGCCATTGGACATTTTCCGGTGGGGTTGGCTATATGTCAGGCGACTGGTCCGGCGTTCATTTGGTTGCAAAATGCATTTCATCTTACAAATAGATGAAAGCTTTACTCTTCAGAGCTCGCTCACTAGCGCAAATGGCCACACTGCGCGATTTTCAGTTACATGCGCGATCCGTTTATAAGGATAAGTTGAAGTTTATCTGTTTCAAGGTTATAAAATAAAATTTCTTAATCGTGTCACATGTTCTCGTTCAACGCAAGCGCAAGCGCGAGTGTGCGCTTCTTGTGACAAAGAATGAACCAGAGTGATTAATTCAAAATCTTTTTATATTTTGTTTTATCAAAAGTTTGAACCAATCAGGTTCTTGATGATGTAATTTAAAACCAATGAAATTTTACTGATAGTTAGTAGACAATCCTTTAGGGGCCAATCTAATTGTGACTGGCCCCTTAGGTAAGAGAACATTTGCAAAGGACAGGAAATACTAGCAGGTGATATCATCGCAATGAGATAAGATTCGAAAGCAGGTAAAGTGGAAAAACTCGTTTGTGATGCAAAGTGATGGTGGAAATGATAAATAAAAAGGCAATCAAGATATTCTGAATTCTTTAATGACACTTTAAAAGGGACAAGACTAAATAAATTGAACCAACCAAAGTCATATTCCCTCGTTACATTATTCGTTTTATATCATTTTTGGTCTACCTTAAAGTCAAAAATCTTTGACTAGAAATACCAAATTCTATAATATTGTCCAAAATTTCTAGATTTATATTCAGCTTTAATGTCAGGTACAGTGAGATTATTTGATAAATGTATTGATACAGTAGATCGAATGAATGTTAACAACGCTACTCGGAGTGTCAGAAATTGACGGAATAGTATAGCAATATTTTCGTCATCAGTCATTTCCGCCAACAAGATGGTTTATGAAATTTCCATAGGGCGAGGCTTGGTCTAATGCTAATTTAATGAAAATAGTTTTTTGGAATCAAAATTCTTCTCAAAATCAAAATTTTTCAGTCTCAAAGCTAAGTAACGAGATGTATGTATAGAAAAGAATGTACTACAATCAAATTCAACAGTATGCTCCAGGGTTCAACAACGTCTGTCAGCATGGCAGCGCACGCTTGCAAGAAGGTACGGACCTAAGCAAAATGAAGTCTAGATACCAATGCCATTCTTTACTTTTAAGGAGTAAAATACAATTGTTTTAGAAAAGCCCTGTGAGATCTAAATGAATCCAAAAGATAAAAAGATAAAAATTTTGTCGTGCACTGGTTGGCCTTTGGGATGAATATTTAGACATACTTCAAAATTCACCTATACTTTGCTCTATGGAACTATTCTATTCTCCGACTACTAGCATTAAGTATTTTCTTTGGTTTTAACATGTGTTTGTGTCTTTGTATGTAAGAAACGGAAGGTGAACTAAAACAGATGTTACTAGCAACGCAAAAGAAATATCATCTATGGAATCCAAAACCATCTGATCTCAACTATATTTCGTAAAATGAAAATAAAGATACTGGAAAATAAAAAAAAACATTTCATAATTTTATAACATAAAAATTTTCACAACATTGAGAAGTGAATCAAGAATCTTGTTTCTTGATCAGTGGCGTCGCTAGAGGGGGGGGTTAGGGGGGTGTAACACTTTTTGTCAAGTTTCCTGATTTTTATCAAGTTGTCGGATTTTTGGCTTATATTATCGGATATTTGGCTTTTATCGTCGGATTTTTTGACTAATTTTATCTGGGTTTTGGCATAAGTTGTTGGATTTTTGACTGCATTTGTAGGATTTTAAGTCAGTTTACACATAAGTATCTATTTTAACGATAAAAAGAAATGGTTATTACACTGTCGGATTCGTCTGTACCTCCCCCCCACTTTCGTGACGCCACTGTTCTTGATGCTCTTCTTCTTTAGGTAAAAATGCTGAGCAATTTCACAGTTTTGAATTGAAATTTGTTTAGCCTGATTAACAAAGATGGATAGAGGATGAGAGAATTTTTCAGAAAAGTTTGTAGAAATATTTTGTATTTTGTATTTTGTACTGTCCTCAAAAAATTCCATGCCACTACAGTGCAAAAGGGAAAAAAATTAGATATTTAGAAAAAAACATCCTTAAAAAAAATAAATTAGTGTGGTTATTTTGTTATCGCAGTTTTTTTTTATTAAAACCGTTCTTGAAAAAGAAAAAAAGTATACATGCATTTTTGTTTTGTAAAAAGAAAGCCGATCTCAGCGGAATATAGAAAGTATGATGTCATAACAATAGGCCGATCTTCAACAAAGAATAAAGGACCGGTATATAAGAAAATTTATTGGAATATTAATTTATTATGTCAACCATATTTACAAAATTTGTCCTATGTTAAGCTAACAGAGATTTCTCTCGCCATTATGTAGGACAGTTATTTTATTTTCCTAACTAATAACTTATTCTAAACGAGAGGTCATAGATAATATAAAAAAACTGCAAAAGTCTATGAGGTCAATCTACTCAGCTACTGCAATATGAAAACGAACTCAAATAAAAGAAATATTTCTCTCAGAAAACAAATTTTTGTAGTCAAATATGCTTTGCAATGACAACAACAAAAATGAATACACCTAGATTTTATGGGGCTCTACATGAAGTTTTATGAAAATATAATATTTTCATTTAGAGTCTTATGACAAAATTTGCTTTTATTTTGCTCAAAAATGGCGTTTTAGCACTTAATATTGCGGTTAACCTCGACTTTACCATCAAATTAATAATTCATATCGTCATTGATAATTAATTAAGTGATGCAGGGGACATTTGATATGATATTAATATTTGTCTGCAGCATAAAGCAGAATAAGCACAAATCATTGTCAATGGAATATTAACAAATCAAACCTTGTTCTTATGATGACATTGATATTTATTTGTTTTTACTGCCATCAACTGGAAAACAATGTTTTAAACCTGTTAGTAAAAACCATTAAGATGGCTTACCAATAGATTAAGAGAGTGGGAGTGTGGACCAAACGAAAATAGTAATATAGTAACGATTGTATAAGAAATAACGTCATGAAAATCGAAGTTTATTTACTTCCTTATGCTTTTCTAAACGCTCATTTTATAAAGCACTTTATTGTTTAAGATAGATTGATATGTTTATAACCTTGTGACTCCCCTACCATAACTATTTAGTTTACACTTAAAAGTCCCCCTCGCCCCTTGTTTTCCTCCCTCCAGGCAGGGACATCTTCGTTTTTATATCGGGATCCTGAACATTGGAAAATATGTTAAATCAAAACAGAAATCCAAAGATCATGGTCTTCACAAAAAGGCAAAATAAACAATCGTCATATTTTCAAAGGATGATTTCAAAAAACACGATAAAATGTTATATAATAAACAAAATCAAAATTCAATGCAGTATGACAGTTATAAAGATGTTTTGTTATAAAGATGAAACCAGGAATATCTTGATGAATATCGGTTTTAAAAAAGCTTGAAACAGTTTTTAAGAACAAAAACGTGCACAAAACATGAATCGATGTTTATGATGGTCATCACAGCAAAAAATTGTCGATTGAAGAAGTGAATACATAGTGAATACTTGTTAATACTTGATAAAAGTTCAAGGTAGAAATCACATGATTTCTTTACAGTCAACTGCTTTATTTGCAACAATATTGAAAAAATATCTAAGCAACACCAGTGCAGACAGATTTTGACCTGCTTTACAAAAAAGCAACTAAAATATATTCACAACAGTTTTTCAGTTTTCTTGGCGGCTACACTCTCGAGTCGTCTTAAAATGTGTTAAAATATTGTGTTAAAATATTGTATTAAAATATTGTATTAAAACTGTGTTGAAATTGTGTCAATATATTGTGTTAATTTTTTTTTTAAATTGTGTTAAAATATTGTGTTAAAATATTGTGTTAAAATTGTGTTAACATATTGTGTTGAAATTGTGTTTAAATATTGTGTTCAAATATTATGTTAAAATATTGTGTTAAAATATTGTGTTAAAATTGTGTTAAGATTGTTTTAAAATTGTGTTAAAATATTATGTAAAAACTGTGTTAAAATTGTATTAATATATTGTGTTAAAATTGTGTTAAAATATTGTGTTAAAATTGTGTTAAAATTGTGTTAGAATTGTGTTAAAATAATATTGTGTTAAAATTGTGCTGAAATTGTGTTAAAGTATTTTGTTAAAATTATATTAAAGCTGTGTTAAAATCAAGTTTCTTCTCTTCGACGGTTTTTGTTTTAACATGAAATCTATTTAAGTAATTTGGGTACCAATTTGTGACATCTGAATTAAGTAACTTTCGGATTGACTCAAATCTTAGTTGCACAATTGTTTGTGTAGATAATAAAAGCTTTTGCGAAATAGGTTCATAGTTAAGCCCTTGTGTGCTTGATGGCTTATGGTTGACGGTTTGCACTCGCGATAGGATAGCTATAGTTACACAAGCTCATTAAGCACTTATCGAGGCAATGGTATGAGTTCTATCTAGTGTTTCGTCCGGTATCAAGTGACATTACAATTTTGCTCACATGACATAGTCCAACCTGTCGATATTGCTTAGCAACTTTTTTTTTGCCCTCGCTATAAGAGCTCGAGACAATTGCATCGACACTACTCTGGCATCCGTTTCCCTCATCCACTAAAGTACAATCGGTAATAGCTTTCATTTCTTTCTGAGAAACTATTGTAAAAAATGTCCAGTACATATCTCACAAGGACGATGATTAACTTCATGCGTTCATATTCACTTAAGTTAGGTGACTCACTTCAAACTGTTTTCTCATGAGAGGTCTTAGTGGATAGAATTGGATTTGGGTGGTCTTTTTTTCCCTTTTATCCGATACTATTCATTTTTTTCTGGATGGTCTATTGCTTCCTATTAGTTTACTGCTAAATGAACCTTCTCCTACTCATGTCTTACAATTTCATGATATCATTGAAATTTCGAAAGGTTTGCACTTGTTGAGACGATCAAGCTCTTTATATAAACTTATCGATACAATGACTTGACTTCGATCTACTGTACTGTCAGTTACCAACTGCCTAATAAGTGGAACGATCGGGAATCAATCCCAGATTGAACTATCGTAAGGTAAAGTTGATCTCCATTACACCACAAATTTATCTAATAGTTTTATCAAAATCACCACATGTGAAATGTCATTATGAATCTGTTAAATGAGAATTAAACTGACGTCACGTCCACTTAACGAAATTACTGTGCTTGAACTAAGTCCCATCACAATTAAGTGCTTAGAATTAAGTGCTTAAGACACTTGTGAATATACAAATACTTGAAAAGGAATTTTTTTCATATATATATATAGTAATGATACAATTATTCTTTCTTGTTGTTGTTACTACCTGTGATCGAAATCTACGAACGATATTTTTTGTTTATTTTATACTACAGCGGTGATCCTAACAGAAAATAGTTAAAACAATAGCACTAAAAAGAGGTATTTCAGGGTTTTCATTTCCGCCTTTCAGTTTAATTTAGGAAGCGGTTTTCATAGCCAATCCTGATTCTGATTCTGAAATTCGTATTTATCCAAATTCCGTTTTCGGAGGTACCTCTATTTCCGTTTTATACCTGGAAAATAACTTCCCTCCGTTTTACTCCAAGAAAAAGTTGTAATTTCTGTCTTTCCTCCCCCACACATTTGTATTTTTAAAACTGGTTTCACGCTATAAAGAAAAATCGGTCAAAGAAAAGAAGCTAAATATAATTAAACATAATATATTAAACAAACGAAAATCAACAAAATATTGAAATAAGTCAATGGTTTAGTTTTTCCCTGAAATACTTTTATCAGTACACTTTAGACAATACGTAGCCTAGCCGATCACTCATTGTTTTGAATATGGCAAGCGCTCTCAAAATGGTTGGGTCTGCAGCAAGATCTGTCAGCAATATTTTAGCTCTGAAAATTTTAGTCACTATATCTACCTAAAATTTAACGAAAGCAGACATTTTTTCAAAAAGGCAAACAAATACCAAAAATATCACATAATTTGAGTAGATATATTCATCGGCTCAGCATAAATAATATCTTAAGAAAATCTCAGGTTATTCAAACATCATAATGTCGAGCATTCATTTGTAATTATGACTAATTGCTTAAAAAGGGTTTACGATCTAATGACGAAATTTCTATCATAGTGAGTGAATTTGCAGCTCGAAATTATAAAAATGATAAAAAGTATTCCCGTTTTTTTTAAATATTTTAATTTAAACAAACGAATAATCTTTGATCCCTTTTTGGAAGTTGTCACTTAGCTGAAAAACTTTGAGGCTGATTTTTGCAAAGAAAAACGCATGAAAAAAAACGTTTTTCAATTCACCGATAATTTGATTCAAAGTTAGGATCTTTTATTGGGCTATGGAAATATTTTGAACTTGTCATGATATCACACTATTAAACTCCCTATAAAATGCTACTTAATTTATATAGCCAATAATATTTTTATAACTATAACCTTTTTGCTATACATATTCATAAGGGAAAAAACATCGAAACATATAAAAAATGTTACCTTAAATACATACAATAAATATACGCATAAAAATAAACTTTGTTTTCTTCAATGGTTTTTGCAACATTTCTCGCACAACTGATAAATTGGGCGTAACCTCTCATCATTTACATTTAAAAACGATAAATCAGCACTTTTGTCTTCTTTATTTATGTAATACAACAGTGCAAAAAAACATTGATATTTTGTTACTTGGTAATTCAAATTTCATGTTCTTCTTTTTCCCTTTTAGTCTTAAGTGCTAATCCCTTTTGATACAGATACCTGTCTAAAAGACCTCTGTACTGCAAAATCAATTGATAAAATTCTAAATATGTTCTTAAGCTGTTTGAATATTCAACATCGTAGGCAGATGGGACATGGTTTTATATGATAAAGATAAAAAGAAAAATTTTGCACTTGGTTAGAATCAAGGTACTTTAAAACTCCCTTGTTAACATTTACATTTTAAAGTCAAATATAAAAAAAATATATTTTGATTTAGGTCGAAACTCTCCTTTTATCGGTATAAACATCTTTCTTTAATTACATAAACATACTCCAATTTGTGAAGTATTTTGCATCTAAATTAGGCTCATTTTCTCATGTCTAGTCAAACGTGAATATAATACTTAAAAAGACCGTATATGTGTGGTGCATATAAAAGACTTATTCCACGATACAGAGTACATGTTTAAGTATTGCGGTGAAGATACTTTATCCACTTGAGGAAGAAAGAGAAAGATGCAATATGTGTGAAAATGTAAGAAAAAAGCTCTCGATTGATTATTATAGTACAAATTCATTTGGTGCTTGCGATGCATGGTAGAATAACAGTGACATTCAACCGCACACAAACGTATGCGGAAGCGCACGCGCACTTATTCGTACGTGTACAAACGCAAAGGTGGAAGCACATGCGGCGACGGGACGATCATTTGTTTTGAAAGTGTGAAAGATCCCTGAAGTGATACTCCTATAAGCGAGGGAGGGATTAGTCAAAAATAAACGTACATTATTTGTTTATTAAATTCTTACTGGATAATTCGAGAAAACGGGAGAAGAACTTTGAACAATGATTTACCCATCACTTATAACGTTATGAAGAAAGCAATAGGACTAAGTAACTGTTTTCACAGTCTTATAAAAAAAACAAAAAATCCGAAAATGCCCGACGCGCAGCTCAACATTACCGAACTAAAACTTCTTTACTAAATTGATCGGGTAATAAATCCGGGAACAGAATTATACGCCTAGCAAGCGATTTGACCAACGCACACACAAAAACGCTCACATAAACGCATACAGATGTACACACGCACACATCGGAGAGGATTAATATGAACGCGGCTTAGGCATGTGTTTGCCCGTGCAGATTTGTTACACAATCTGTCCACGCTCCTTGACCCTTTCAACATATAAAATAAACGATAACAAAGGAAAAGTTATTGACAAAATCAAAACGTTTGACACCTTTATATTGATATTACTGACAAGAACATTAGCAAATGTATATATTGATATATCTACCTGTTACACAAGAAATGTCCAATCATAAAAAAGAAGAAGAAAAACCCGACTAAAAAAGTGTTTAAGATGCGCCATTTTCATTTAAAAAATGTTCGCTCAGTTTTATATATATGAAAGACTGTTTACTACTCTTGTTGATATAAAAAAGCATTAAATTTCTAGTGAAACAACTTAAGGTGTTTTTTTTTCGTTGCAATAATTTGGGATTATCGAATATTAACGGAGTATATAAACACAAATTTCATTGTTTCAAAAGTCTGCTGAATCATTCTGTGATACCCAAGATGCAATAGTGTTGTCTTATACTTGAAAAACTATCGAGTCCATGTAACCTGATAAATGCGGTATTATTTTACAGACACAAAAAAACAACTGGCATCTTTCTATTTTTATTAGGGCTAATACCTGTACGAGTAACAAGCGCAAAAAAAAAAAAATAGGTTAAAAAGGTTTTTATTCATTGAAAACTGTTTAGGTCAAACGGGTGGGGGCGAGTTTATCACTTCTACTTTTATAAAATTCGAGGAACGTAATATGTTGTAGAGATGAATAGGAGACGATCATAGTGCTTAAATCATTAAAACTATCCTTATTTTCAAATTTTGAAAGTAAGATGATTTTTACTTGGGTAGTACGTCTGTCTTACCTAAGGTATAAGCATGGTGTAGTTCTATATCTTAGTCTTTTCTCTCCATCTTCTTCGTTAACATTTGTAAACTAGTAAGATTTATTAATGAATCGTTGATGATTCTAAGCTGTACATTTTGTCGATTTTATTGAAAATTTGATCGAAAGAAAACTCGACAAAGAGTGTTTTAAAAAACATTACCAATAAGGTATTTGCCCCCCCTACCCTACATATCAGACAGTTTATGTACTGGTTCGACCCTTATTTTCCCTTTATAAATTTTTTTTTTCTTTTTATATAATATTACAATGTTATATTTTTGGAAAAGGGTAAAGTTCTTGTTTACAAATATACTTAAAGACATGCAAAGTTGGCAAGGTATTTTCTATACATGGCATAGAAGAAAAAGATTATATAATGCTCTTATGCTAATACATGAGAAGTTATAATTACCTCTTCTTCAAGAAAAGTGCATTTATAACGAGATGTATATTTCAACTATATTTTTGATACGTTATGACAATCTGTCACCCATTGGCATTTCTCTTCTGGTCGAGGCTGCCAGTATTACATTAGAGAGTTGGCTAACGAAATATCTGCGCCAATTGTTTTAGAGTTGAATATTATTTAGTCAAAAACTATTAATTAATTACTGAATTTAATTCAACCAAGCTTGCATCAAGAAAAGCATATTTTTAAGGAATAATTCAAAACATTGCGCGCATGCCATTATCAGTTTTATGAATTTCAATTTTCACTTAATTGGGCGTCAATGATATCTTAGTCGAAGCATCGAGATTTTCAGAAGAATAACTATATGGCGATTTTCGAAATTTAATACCCACTAAATATCTCTGAGATCAAAATGATTCTGATGATAATATACATATATATTCTTTGTTGTTCAACCCACTATAGTACAGTAGAAATAGCATTTAACCTCCGGCAAATAAGAACAAATACAAAATATGGATTTTTGATTAGCTCATGATATCTAGAAACACTGCAAAAAAATTCCAAACATGGGATGATGTAGAAATAAGTTATAGATTTATACAAAATGATTATTGTTTATGTTATTTTTACCCCTAATTTTATGAAATTATATCGAAATTCTGCCCTTTTATCAAATTATCTCGAGAAAAAGAAATTTCTACGACATGAGGTTTTTTGGAAAATGTTAACAACAATTTCAGAAAATAAAATCAGCGAATCTTTTCCTAAATTTTTTATAAGACTTTGCACCTTTTTTTGCAGTTTCCGTCAATATCTCAACAACAAAAGGCTTTCTACAGATGCGAATTTATGTAAAATATTTATCGAGGGCTACAAATTATACCAAAAACAAGAGAAAATGATGTTGCAACATCTTTCAAAATGGTGGCAAAAATTTCTGAATTCCAAAAATCGACGTATTTTCGTCGAAGGGCTTGCACTTTTGACAAATTATCTCAAGAACAAGAACTTTTCACGACGGTTTTTTGGATAATGTTGACAACACTGGTAACTTCATGGTTAAGTCAATTTATGAGAAAAAATCGGCGAAATTTTTCGTAAAATGGAGGCATGGCTTCGATTTTTCGATTTTTTCAAAAGATTTTGCACCTATTTTGCAGTTTTTCATCAGTATCTCAGAACAAAAGGTAACACCATCCTATGTTTGGAACTTCTTTACAGTTTTTCCAGATGCCAAAAGGTAATCAAAATCAATAGTTTGTATTTGTTCTAATTTGTGGAAATTAGGCTACATTTTGAGCTAGTTCTACTGTGCAAGTAAGTAAATGAATGTTTTACTAATTTGTTGGAAGTTACGCTACATTTTGAGCTAGTTCTACTGCGCGAGTAAGTCAATGAATGTTTTACTAATTTGTTGGAAGTTAGGCTACATTTTGAGCTAGTTCTACTGCACAAGTAAGTCAATGAATGTTTTACTAATTTGTTGGAAGTTAGGCTACATTTTGAGCTAGTTCTACTGCGCAAGTAAGTCAATGAATGTTTTACTAATTCTATGTGGAATTTTTAACTTTTGTTTAGATTATCATTCTTTTATGTCTACTTTCGTCATTAGAATGGTGTTTTTAAAAATTATGGTACAATTAACAATTTTTATGACTTCAGTGTCCATCATTACCTCATAACAGGGCTAGTTATAACAGGGCTAGTTATAACAGGGCTAGTTATAACGGAATTAGGCTCCCGACCAGGCTGATCGGCAGTTTTCGTTTCTTCCCGATCAAAATAAATTTAGTCCGATCAAGTTGATCGACAAAATCCCGCTTTCTCTCATTACTTAAAATCTTTGCACCTTTTGACTCGCTGATCTTGACCTTCGTATGAATGATATGATATACTCTTATCGTGCAATAAAGACACATTGGAATAGACACAGAATCGTTGCAAGAGCCATGATAGTTCAGAAATGATCGGTGGGATCGAATGTTGTCCGATCATCGCCAATTTTTCTCCGATCATTGATCGTCTATCGGGCTTTATAATTAGTCCATCGAATTTTCCTGTGTTATATATCTTAATATTTATAGAACCAACCGCTAACCAAGTGCCACCACGTTCTTGCTATAAATAATAGTGTTTTAAAAGTGAAAAACGTCTGATTAAGAATTAATTAACCCTATTCGGGAAAATGGTAAGGGAATTTTCCCCCACTATCAAATCAGCATGTAGAGAGGTTTATAGATTATATGATATGTTGACTACTAGTAGCAAAGCCATAAATCTTTTGATTTGATGAGTATTAAATGTTTTTTTCTGGCTGAAGGTGGAATCATTCCATATCCCAGTGGCGGATCTGGAGTGTCTTCAGTGTCTTCATGAAGACACTCATTTTTGATGAGAGTAATATTTTTGAGCAGAT
>JAUKPT010002791.1:0-12788 GCA_032273505.1 Nanomia bijuga
TACCAAATTTGATTAAAAACAGTTGTCAAAACCTCTCGACCTAAAATGGTCACAAAACCTGCCCAGAACCTAGAGTAAAAGGAAAAGAAAGAATATTCATTCGTCTGTTTTTCAATTGTCGAATTTCTTTTGAAAGAGAAGTGGAGGTATCAAACAGCTTTAACCACAGTTTACTGTGTTGTCGTGTACCATTTGATTTTTATTAATAGATTATACAGGAAACCGATATAATGATACAAAGCATCCCTTTAAAAATGGAATTCATCTTTAAAGTTAGACAAAAATAATCAAATTCGTGTATAAGAAAAACAACGACTATGACAAATCTTGGTATTTTTAAGTACAGGCCAAAAAATAAGAAAACATTATAGTTTCTAAAAAAAACATTGCAAAGAATCCAATATTCCCTCTTTAGAAATGATGTAAGGCAGGGTAGTATTATGTGCCTGTGTGTTAGTGTGCAGAAAATACTTGTGAGAATAAGTTTATCTGAGTGCATTTAAAAAAAACCTTGCAGGAGTAAATTAGATTGAAAAAAAAATTTACCAACTTTCGATTTGACTACAAATTTAAAGAGCAAATGATAATACTACAAATTTAAAGAGCAAATGATAATACAACAAATTGTCAACAAATTAAACCCATATTTATTGTTTGATTGGTCCATTTAGATTTTTTTTGGATCCTACCAATGACATCCTTAATGTAATTTTCAACCTATTCAGTGGCGGATCTGGCCCAATTTATGAGTGTCTTCAAAATTGATATTTACCTCAAGCTGTGGGAAATTTTGAAAATTTGAACACTGAAAACGCACAGAAGCACATACTTCAGGGCCTATTTTCCCTCATTTCCCTCATATTTTGCCCTCATCAGGAACCCAGTTTAACAATATTTAGGGCCAACTTTAAGTCTTAAATAATGAAAACCTGCCGAAAAAAGTTTCTCTTATCAAAGAAGAAAAATTCTGAAAATACATACCAGTGTGGAGCATGGGCTGGAGATGTTGATCCTCAATTTCACATGCTAAATTATCCAACGTGACACCAAGTCTTCTTTTCCCGTGCTCTCTTTCTCCGCGCTCTCTCTCTCTCTCCCTCTCCCTCTCTCTCCCTCTCCCTCTCTTCCTATAGGTTATTCACGTCTTAAACTCGTTACCAGGCTTCTCAGCAATGATTATTAGACAAATATAGAATCTAGAAAATTATCATGATTTATTTTATTATTCTGTATTTTGTGTTGGATATGTTGTAAAATTTCCATAAAAAACCTTATAGAATGCTATATAAGCTTTAAACTTCAGTTAAGAAATTTTGAAATTTAGACCTTTGATAAATTTCAAATTAAGACTCTTATAATTTATAATTTATACATCAAAAATATCGTGACAATCGCAGGTTTATCATGATCGTCATGGGACTGAGAACCCATGCAGTCTTTAAAATAATAAACCCGAAATTATGCTTACAGATATACTTGAGCATGCATTTTCAGTCTCAATTATGCTTAAATCTTTAAAATAATGTACCCCAAATTATAATGCATTTTCAGCCGAACATCAAACTCTTGTTAGGTGGATTTTTCAAAGCAATTAAAGCAACAATAGTATTTTCATGATTAATTTCAATTATATATAAGATCTTTATGAAGTTATTTCTATGAATCTTTTAAAATGTTTTTACCCCCCTACAACCTTAATGCTTATAAAATAAAGTGTCACACATAAAATTTCATCAAGCTACAGGTAAAGACACAAATGAAGAATCTTGATGTTGCAAAACCAATCAGATTCTTGATGATGTAATCTTCAACCAATCAATTACTCTAAACTAGACAAAGTTTTGAGATGATCCCCAACGCGTAATGTTTATTTTGAGTTACTATGTTGTAACTTCCCTACAACTTCAATGCTTCTATATACAGAAATAAAATGCAACACATAACTTTCCATCAAGTTACGAGAAAAAAGTATAAATCAACAGTTAGTTAGAAAATATCTTCGTACGTATTTCATCACTTCAATAATGATGTCGATGACACATCTTTCAGTATTGGCTATTAAAAATACTCAATACAGCATTGACATAATTACTGTCTTAAATAAACAAACAAATACAAAGTGTGTAACCAATGATGAATTGTATCGCCATCCGATTGAGACATGTCCATTAACGCCTTGCCCATTCTTTATATATAGAAACTGATATGAGAGTAAAATCAGAAAAGAAAGTTGCTATCAATACACACACAATATATATATATATACGTTGATAGTGTTGATGTTTTGAAGCAAATTCAATAAGGAATTATCTCAAAAGTTTGTCTAATTCAGACTATTGATTGGTTGAATATTACATCATCAAAAATCTTATTGGTTCATTTAATAATGTCTCAATTTGATATTTTTCTTAAACACAAAAATGATGATATCATTTTAAAATAAACCAATCAGATTCTTGATGATGTAATATTTAACCAATCAATAATCTTTGAGCACAACTGATGTGATGAGAGGGGCGAATGTCGTCAAGACAACAATCGACGTATTAAAGATTGGAAACAGAGGGGAAACCAAACACCATGTTGAAATCGAATTGTTAGTAACTCAGAGCGCAGTGTCTACACATCTGCAAGTGGCAGGCCCGGCGCTAGCAAAAAATCCAGGGGGGGTGTAGGACAAGATTTTGCCGACTGAAAGCATGAAATTGCCGACTAAAAATTCAATTTTTATAACCATTAATTACTATCAAATCAAATCAAAATACATATCATTTCGATCCTGTTAGTTAACGAACCACTATAAAAGCCTTCTTGACATTTTTTTTTCTAGAAACCTAGAATTTATTTTGGACCAAGGAATATCTATATATATTTTTACTTGTTAACCACTAAAAATGTCAGAATTAGTCACCTGCTCTTATTAGGGGTATGAGTATGACTCTGCGTTTAGGTACCTATTTCTTTTCATACTAGTTCAAATAATGAAATTGTGTCACTCTTTCAAAAATGAAGATGACAGCTCGCAGATATCTTATAAGAACGGGATAGAATGAAATGAAAGACACATCAAGCAAGGGAGGTTGAAACATTTCTCAAATATAGATGAATATATACTAATTAATTCTTCATGGAAACTTTAACCCCTAAATGATTACAAACCTAAGATATAAAAAGGAGTGCAGCGTTCTTTTTATTAGTGATTTTCACCATTCAATTACATTCTTTTTGCTACATAAAAAACAAGAGGAGTAATTCAGAAGCGATCTGTTCATGTTATTGAGTTGTTCCAACCAAGACAAATGTAAATCATTGTTTAAACAAGCAATCACAACAAGAAATTTGTAAAATTTGAAAAAAACAAGATCATGAAGAGCATTAAACATATAAAGCCTAGTGTCCACCGAACAGTTTAGACAGCCTTTTTACTGTTTATTATTGTCTTTTGTTTAATTTAGACAAGGAAAATAATCAAGCAATAATAATCAAGGACAATAATAAACTCTATGTTTAAAACAAAAAAACGAAAGCCTATCTTTTTTTATTTTAGTAGTATGTTTAAGTTAAACAAAATTTGTAGATAATTATTGTCATTAATGTTTACATTTGACTGATTGATGAAATCTATCCAAAAAAAACTGACTTTTCATGTGGAAACAGAGCAAAAATAGGCAAAACAGTAAAGACAATAAGTGTTACTATGCATTCGATAAGTTACATAGATAAATCAATATCGATCGAAGAAAACAAAACAAAGTAACTTTGAGTTTCTCCAGTCCCCAAAACTATAGTGGCAGTTTGATTATTCGATTTTTCAGATTTGCCCAATTCTTTGAGAGATTTCCGAGATCAAGACTGTCAGTGATATCTTTCTCACAAGATATGAGCAACAAAGATTCAAGTCTTTCATCTGTCATAGTGCTCCTTGATGGTGTTTTGACCAATTTTAAGCGGCTGAATGTTCTTTCATCCTTGGCCACTGAGACTGGGGTTGTCATCAACAATTGATAACATCTATTTGTTAAGGGAAATACCGATTTTCTCTCCTCGGAATAGTTGGCGATTTCTGCAAGCGTGTTTAAAGAGTGATCAGAATATTTGAGAACATGTGATACAAAAATAGAAAATTCGGCATGTAAAACGTATGGATCAATCGCAGTCGTACGGGGAAAGAATTCTACCAACGCTTTGACGTCATCGATCGTCGGTATCTTGAGTGGTGGCTTTAGAACGACGACTAGCGGCTTGATCTTTTCAAAACAGCTGCTCAAATTATCCCCATACTCATTAATGACAAGATCTAAAAATGCATTAAACTCCATCCGAAAGAACTGATGAAGATTAATTTCGGCAGTATTTTGATTTTGATCGAATCGAAGCGGCACTTGACGTCTTCGGTGTTTCCTTCGGAACTCCTGAAAAGGGTCCTCAGTGCTCACCTTCCGTAAAAACGTCAGTGCTGCCTCGATTTGTTCATCCATCGCCGATTGGTCATCACGGACAGTGCGTAACAGACCAACAGTTCCTTCTATGATGGTCATCGCATCTACTATATTTAACTCTTCAGCTTGCAGGGTTTGATGCATAATCTGTATCTGAGGCATTATGTTTTTTACAAACATCAACGTTATCAAAAAATCAACTGATACAAGGTTCCAATTAAGGTTAACCGCTTTCGTTTTTGACTTTTGGTCAAAATTGGGTGATTCCGTAATCAATTTGAGTGTTTGCTGGATGACCTCAAAACTTGTCCATACAGCCCTTATAGATTCCGACCGTGCCAGCCACCTAGTAACGGAAAGATTCCTCAACTTTAATGCATTATCGACATTTTTAGTCGCAGCTTCAAATTCTTCAGATCTAAAAATATTTTGATATTTTATTATAACCCCTAATTGGTTTACCTTCTCTAATTATATTCCAACTTTTCTATGCATATCAATAAATCAATAGAAATTAGTAGTGAAAGGTAATAGAGGGAAATCTAACTTTGCTATAAACACCTTAGTTGGAAGAATAAATAACCAAAAACCTCGTTAACACCAATTAAGCAGTTTTTCGAGGTCCAAAAATATCTTTAAAAATGAAAATTAAGAAATTGAAATCGATGAACGAAAAAAGTTTTAAAGAATACAAGAATTTAATGCATATTTGAAATAACAGGTTTTGGATATTATTTTTAGAACTGTTTTAGCATTCGAGAGTGAACTTTCATGAAATAAATCTTTATCTATTTACCTTAAAGACAGGAAATGGATTATTTTTAGATAATTGCATAATAAAACAATAAAATAAATTCTTTAAGAATCATTTATTTATCATCAGTTTTAACATTAATCCGATTATAAAACGGAACAAAAAGGGTTAGGTACCAAGGCGTGATATTTCATATTTAGTTTTGTTGTTTAAACATTTCTTCTTGTTTGTTTTTCCTTATTCAAAATCAATCATCTCACTTCAAACAACAGATAATACCTTGATAAAATTGAAAAGAAAAATTCATATTATAGTAGTTTCTAATACAATAGATAATTTTCTTCTCTGTATCTTTAAATAGTGCCCAGAAAGGTGAATAAAAAAATCAAAACGCAAACAACTAAGAACAATAAGAATCATTGGGGGTAAAAAAAGTTTAAAAAACTAGAAATTAAGAAAATGTTAGAAAAGAAATAAAAAGAATTATTTCGAAGATTAAAAAGGAAGATTATAAATCCAGAAGTCCATAATTTTCTTACCGTTTACTGCTGCCTCCAAAGAAGACGTACAATTCCTCTAATACAACGAACATTTCTCTGATAACGCCGCTGCATTCACATCCATGCTCCACCATCGTGTTGCTTCGATGACATTGACAAGGTATGTATGGAACACAGTGACAAACGATTTCTTGTAGCTTCTGCTGGGCCCCGTTATAGACCCCTGACATGGTTTTAGCGAAATCATACGACTGAAATACGAGATTATCAGTATCGAGAGAGTGTTTCCGCAAAACAATCACAATTACTTCAGCAGTTGCAATACCGGTCTTAGCCGTCACGTGTTTTATATCAAGCAAACGTTCGTGTGGTACCATATTCTTCACATATCGAACGACGACGGCAAGTTGGTCGTGTCTTGATACATCGGGCGTCGTGTCGGCCGAGACACCAAACATTCCTGCATGTTTAACTTCTCTGATAATTCCATTTCTCACTTGATCGCCAATTAACCCAATCATTTCATTCTGGGATTCTTTTCCCATGTATGTCACTTTGTGTGCCCTTCCATTACGACCATCTAACCAATTCTGTAGACGTGGGCAATGCCGAGCAACCAAATTTACAATTTGATTGTAATTTCCATTTGGCTCATTGATGCCATCACCTCTAAAAGCCAAGTCCTGGCGAGCGAGTGTTTTACAAATGTCCATTAATATTTTCACAATCCTTTCATTTTCCAAAGCATCACTTTCTTCTTGAATCAATTGATTTCGTCTTGATTCATTCAGCATTGTATCCACGTGACAAAAGGGGTCGGAAAAGCGAGTATAAGCTTTCAAAGCTTCACGATGATCCTCGGAAGTAAAATGGCTTACTAATTTTCCGGACTTTTGTTTACCTCGTGCTTTCATTTTGTGCCAAGACGACACACCTTTCGAATACCAGGCATCTTCTGCAGTAGGACTGTGAAACAGAGAGCACACGAAGCAAAATGCTGCATCTTTGCTGGTGCTATACTCAAGATACGGGTAAGATGTAAACCATTTTGATGTAAACTGGCATTGTTTGTTGGGTGGGATGGTTTCATTGGTTGGGTACAACGGAAGTTTTGGCTGGCATGGACCGAGTTTTATAAGATATCGTCTTTGGTTGTCGTTTAATGACGACGGACGGTTTCCTGGATCCCAGTCTGGAATCTGATTGTCAACCATTGAACATGATTCATAGGTTCCTACGTCACTATAAAGTTCTAATTTTTTTCGGATATTTCTAACATATGGGAAATGTTTTGATGCATATCTTCAGAAAGATTAACGATTTGGGAAAGTAACTCTTTCGTATCGACAATGTTTTCTTTAGCCTTTTGGAGGAGAGTGGTCGCTCGTCCAAAGTCTCGAGTTAGGTACTCCAAAGCTCCAAGACAAGCCCAGACACTTATATCTTCACATTGATCAGCACGATCCTATGAAGTAATTACAAAAATAGTCAAATTAATGCTATTAAATCATGAAATCGAAAATAGATGTCAGATACAGGGTATGTTAATAGAAAGTATATATTAATAAATTTGCAGTATCTCAGTGAAAAACATCAAGTATTCAAGAGTTTTATGAGAGGTGATAAAATGGAAAAAAGTGTTCAGGCGACGGAATTTGAAAAATATGAGCTCAGAAGAGATTTTTGAGTGAAAATAATTCTATTCACAAGGTTTTTGTGTTTTTTCTGTTTTTACACAGTATAAAATTCATTTCAATGTCTTTCCTATATGGACATGTTTTATTGGCTGGTCAAAAACATCAGATTTTTAGTATGCCTTACAAAACCTGCCATTTATTTCTAATCAAAATAGTGGTATATTCGAATATTCTTTGTGTTCTTTTTTTAATTTAGGAGCTAATCTGATGCCAAGATATTAACAATTAAACTCGCGAGCAGTTAATGTGGAATTTATTCCAACGAAAATTGTGTAAATTATTCTAGGTCACATAGCGTCAAAATGAATGCTCGGTTTTGTCTTAGTTTTTGGTGGCACATTTATGACTCTATGAACAATAATTTTTCAATTGAAAAAATGAATTTATGAGCCATAAATGTGGAGATCATTCTAGAAATTGTCGTACATATAATTGCAAAAAAGAGAAAGTTGTGAGCTTTTATTGCCCCTACTTCGTATATAGTGAGAAAGGTTAACATCTAAACCTCAAATTTTATTCAAAAAGAACTTCAACATACCATCTAATTTGAAAAATATTTGTTAAATGAACCGGATATCACTTTTTATAGTGTCAGAATTTTAAAATATACCCTATGGAGAAGTGGTTAGAAGAATCCGGTATATTGTTTTGAGAACATGAACCAAGTCGTTAAAGAAATTTTTTAAAGGTGAAACTAAATCTGATGAACAAGGGAAAATAACAATAAAAGAATTTATCACGAGCTAGCAAAGAGAAGTATATGGAGAAAGAAAAGTTATCGTTTAAAACGATTATTAAATTAAACAAACCTCGTTAGACTGGAAACCTCCCGATTCTTCAACAGTCATTTTTTCTCCATCAATGTTCAACTGTAAATCTTCGGATTCTTCAGTACACATTTCTCCTTCATCTTCAATGTTTTCCTGAGATCAAAATACAAAAAATCATACTTTTCTACCAACTTTTTTTAACAAAATCGAGGGATCCTATTGTTTAAATAGAAACCTCGTACGCCTTTAAGAGTGATTTACACTTCGCCCAAAATATTTAGCTATAAGTTGATATTAAATTCTCGATACACAGAGTAATTTTCAGGATGATTTTTTGTTCTAATAAGGAAAATCTTCATAAAATTTCATTTAACCATTTTTTTCCGTTAAAAAGTCTCGAAACATCTTTATAACTCAATTAAAAAAATGAAGTGCTGAAATTGACATCAGCAAAATGGATGATCCGTATTAGTTTTTCCTGATTGATCCTAACTAACAGATTTAAGAAAAGAGGAATTCGCCCCCCCTCCACATTAAGATTATGAAAAAGAACAATCCTAAGAAATTAACAAATTAATAAATAATTTTTTTTTTATGATTACTACAATAGATTTACAATTTTCACCTATGACTATTTACTTCAATCGTACTCTTCTCTTATAACGCACACAATAAAGTGTTAAAACAAACATTAAAATGTTGCATTAATAGTAAAAAATGTTTTTGCAGCGCAACTGATAGAAATCAATAGCCAGCCGGTGCCTAAAATTATTCCCTAATCGAAGAGACGGTTGATAGTTTCGTTTTTGTATACAACAAAAGGATTTGTAAACAAACTTCCTTTCCGAATTAAGGAGAATGGCAGAATGAAATAATAATGATTACAAAAAAGGAGAGAGAATATAATAAGAATAGATGATTCCTCTTGAAGGTGAGTCGCTGTTGAACCTACCGCTGCTTACACGTTTATACTAATAAATAAAATCCGAACTCTCGTATGAAAGGGAGTGTACCTAAATAAACCTTACAATATTTGGGCTCAGATGATCCAAGTCATTAACCCGGCCACCGATGATTTGTTAGAAAAATTACGAAGAGAAGATCTTGAGCAAAGGGCTAAATCACTTTAAAAAGTAATAGTATATACCTTCAAAAGTATAAGTAAGCTATTTGTAAAGAATAGCATTTTCTTGAGACTGATAAAGAAAGAACTTGCATTAAGATGTGAGACTCTTTGAATAGCGATTTACCCCTCCTAACAAATAATGAAAAAACCCTAAAGAAAATGAGCCTTATTTTGGCGAGACGAACCTTGTTAATCTGGACAATTTCTGGTTCCAAAACTGAGACATCCACTTCTTCTTCTTCTACTTCTTCTTCAATATTTTCCTGTGTTAGAAAAAGAATCAACATTACGCATGCATGATTTTTTTAAAGAATGTTATGTTTTAAGCTAAAAAGATTTTTTTTACGTTTATAGATGCGTCATAATTTTAAGAAAACGTAACCATTCTTATAGAAAGTGTGTATGGACATCAGTTGATTCCTGTAACCACTATATGAGTATTCTACCTATAAAATCACAAATACCTTTTTTTCTCTTCTTCGGCTTCTCATACACACGTAGTCGCAAACCTATTGTTACGTATCAAAAGCATCCGAGGGATTGTCCGGAAATAAGTCGGTTAAATTTGAAGGTCAGAAAAGCCGGAAATATGTCGGCAAAAGTTGAAAAATAGGGGAGCTGGAAATATGTCGGAAAAATATGAAGTATATAGATACCGCCAAGTTTATTTACATACAAACCAATCTAAATAATGTAACTCGTGTAAAGAACAGTAAAAGATTTTTTGATAGTGTAGACAGACCTTTCTAGTATATGTATATATTTTTGTTTATTTAAGTTTGAAGAAAAAATAAATGTGTAACTTCTGTTTTCATCGTTTTTCACACGCGTCAATAATGAATATTTTTTGTAACTGAATTGATCTTTACTTTATCAAAAACCCATTTTCTACCTCTCTAACAGTTTTCAATTTTTGCAAGTGGTCTTATAGCAAGAAAAGGAAAAAGTAAAAAAAAAAATCATTGACTTTAATACATTCTACGCTTTGGTATAATGTAATGTACCCCCCTCCCCCTCGGGTTTTCAGAGGACAAAATACGTCGGGTAGAATAGGGTTAAGTTAAAACCCATCCTTTAAAGATTTGAAAACAATGTTTCTAATGCTTTGACAACACTTAATCTTACTAAGATGTCTCCTATACACTACTGTAAACTACTCTTTGAAAAATTCGAGTTAGCTATATAAATTCTTATCAATGCGTTTATATTTTTTGATTGTCAAGCCATGTTGCTTTCAATGAAAAAGAAGTATCAACAATGTTTTCTCTCAAATAGTTATTTTATCGTGATGGTTTGTATATCAAAATGAAAAATAGGACAGCATATACAAAAGGGAAGGGGAAATGAGTAAAACATTTCTCAATTCTCAGCGTGTGTACTTTTTGAACATCCCCCCCAAGTTATGGAAAGACAATGATTTGATTTACATGTTTCAAAAAAGTGTGCCTAAGTGACGCAGAAACTTAGAAGAATGACTGTTGTGCTAATTCAAAATGTAATTTGAAATAAAGAGAAATTGAAATAAAATGAATAAATATAAATACCTCAACAGGCCCCACCGTAGCAGTTGAACATATAGCGGTAACAGGAGAAAAAAACGAGTTAACTTGAGGAGCACCAATTTCTTCGAACGGAATATAAGTACGAGATTTAATGTAATCAGAATGCATTTTCCTATTATGCTCGTTTCGATAATCATCGTTAAATGTACTTTTGCACACTAAACATTTAATTTTTATACGTTTTCTTTTCTTTTTTGCTTTCTCTTCTTCCATTTTCAAATCCACTTTCTAATCCTTCCTCGTGTTGATTAACTCTGTACACGCGTGGTCCAACGTATAATGTTGTATATTAAAAAAAATGTATGAATCTGATTGGCCAACATTCAACCTTATTCAAATCTTATTGGCTCATCGATTTTTTATCAGGGCGAGTAGTTTAATCAAAAAATTGTTTACGAGATGTTTTTTTATTTCTTATTGTTTATAAAATGTATTCTACCAACTCTATTATTACAATTTCTTTTTATTTTATCTTTATAAAATCAATTTCTTTCAGTTTGCATTTACTCGTAGCGCTATTTTTTGAAGTTGGTGGTTGGCGTCTAAGGGAAACACCTGGTGAGAGGACTTGTGAGATAAAGCACAGAATGTTCGGCGTCATATTATAGTGAATGTTATGTCGAGGTAAAAGAAAAAAGCGAGTTGAGCTGCTTTTTATCATTCATTTCAATGACTGTACGCAGGATACTTTTAAGACAACTATTATGTTTAATTGTACGATTGGAGTTGGCATTTCTGAAATAATCTCAGGGTTGTCCGACTGAAGTCGTGATTTTTCGAAGACAATTTCAGGATTTGCCGGATGAGTCAGTATTTGACGTGAATATCTTAAAAACAGTTGTTGGATTTGCCGACTAGAGTCGGCATTTGCCGACTGAAATAGGAGCCAGGGGGGGTGTGACACCCCCCCACACCCCCCCGTACCGCCGGGCCTGGGCCGACCGCTAATTTAATCAAAGGTATAACTTAGTGATACGAACTACTTAGTTTACTCAATGTAAATTCACCAACTACAGTAACAAAATGTAACGATGATAATGAAGGATTAATAAGATCCCACTTTTCATAAATAGAACATTATTAAAAGTTAAACCAATGGCTTAGAGGATGTTCTACATATCTAAAGTAAATCCACAGTTCGATTGGTTACTGATTACAGCATGGATCTGATTTGCCCAGTAAGAAATGACATCATGATTCATATTGGAAATAAAGCATCAAGACAGCCCGACCAAGTTCCTCGGTGATCATTTTCATTTTTGTCGAGGGAAAAACTTACCGTAGCAACTTTTTCCGAAGTGTAAGATTGTCGGATAATTTTGGCCGGGGAAGAAAAGAGCGACTAGTTTTCGCCAGGGGAATATAATTTGTCATTTATTTTTGGTATATCCTTAATGGGGATGAACTTCATTGTTTATATTTTGCAGTGGAAGTAATATTTTGCTGAGCAGTTGGTGTTTTTAAAGAATTATGACCGGGGTTTATGTAACTAACCGGGGAAGTCCACGCTGATGCATTTTGCTTCCGAGGATTTCCTCGCTGTTTTTTTTTTTTGGCCGATGCGGTAGCTACCGACGCACTTAGTTCGGACGTATCAAGTAGTGACAATTTGAATTCACCCAATTACTTTCTTTATAACGTAGTTTTAAACCAATCGAGCGGCAAATTCAAAGATACTTAATATTGTAAGAAAAGCCCTTTGAGGATTGTCGTGAAACATGCAAGAAAATACGGGACAACCCCCTTTATTAATATACCCGCATAGATTCTATCAAATGCGGTAAAAACAAATACGAAAATACCTACCCATAGCAATAGCTCTATGTAATAGCGGCTGCTTTGATATATGACAGAATCCTTTAAGTAATAGTTAGAACCCGCTAGAACGGGGCAGATTTGTGTAAGAAATTCTATCGAGGGCTCTGCCCGAGATAGAATTT
>JAUKPT010002792.1:0-12787 GCA_032273505.1 Nanomia bijuga
ACTTATACATCATGCTGACCGAATTCTTGAAAAATCTTTAAATGAATATTGGAAGGACCATAATAGTATTGATGGAAACTGGCACTTTCTACGCCATAGCCATGACATTCGTTTGTATACAGGGAATACAAGTAAGGTTCTTGGAAAACTTTTGGAGAAAAAATCAAAACTGCCTTTCATGTAATTCATTTATAACAGTACATTTTACCTTTTTTCGTTTCTATATATAAGTTGTGTTTATTAATTATTTTGTGTTTGAAGTTCATTTCCACCAGCCTCTAAAATCTACTGAGCGTACATATAAGTGAAATTAGGGAATTTTCGATTTTAAGACTCGTTGGATTCTCGCCGGAAATTTAAAAAAAAAATTTTCATGCTCCCGCGAAGCTTTCGGTTTTCTGCCACCCTGTCCAATGATTCCAAAATATATGTTTGTACACATACACATTATTTTAACTTCTTAATCTATTATATATAATACTGATTACTTAAAGAAACAAAAAAGGGGTGAGTAAAATAATCTTTTGAATACTAGGTGCATTTCAACATAGTATCTTTTTCTTCGATTAAAGTTTGAATAAAATCTAACTAAGTAAAGATTAAAGCATGGTTTTGTTAAAAAGTTTTCGAGCCGACAGCCAAGAAACTTTTTAACAAAACCATGCTTTAACGTACGTAGTGTACCCAGAAATGCAAAAAAATATCTTACAGGTAATTTGGTGATTCTACATGTATCTTAACGGCATTTTTAGAACTTGTTCATTACATCATCCACTGGAAGCCGTAAAGCTTTATTCTGCATTTTAATAATTAATGATGTTAATAGTAAATAAACGAAAAATTCGTATGACTGGCTGGAGGGTAAGTGGACGGCAAGGAGAGACTTAGAAACTTAGAAACATTTTGTAATAATAATGTAAAATAGGGAATAAAATAAATATACGATTAAATAGTTTTGATCGGGCAAGTATTTTAATTAAGAAAATAGATACAATATGCGAGTTAATCATTTTTATAACTGTGTACTTCGTCTGCTAACTGCGAGACATTAAAACAGTACTAAAGAAAAACCGTTGATGACAATATATATGTACAAAAACCGTTGTAGTGTCCTGATACGACGTCACATATGACGTCAGGCGAACAGAGCGAGTTTAAAACGTTCCTTCTGTTTGTTTAGAGCAGGTTTTAGGTCTCCTATGAACATCGCCTCTGCCAATTTCCATCTTCTTCGATCAGGGTAGTTCGTGGCTAAGATCTTGAAATCATCGACTTTTGCACAGGGATGTTTTGTTGTCGAGGAGTGTTTGAAGATCCATGACTGTTTATCTTTTCCTCCATGTTCTTCTGTCCGAATCACTTTCCTTCTTGCTGTTTCTCCGATGTAATCACCATCTTTACATTTCTTTTAAATGTTTTTTATCTATTTTGTCTTTGATATTAAAGTTTCGGGACAATTTAGATCCGTTTTTGTACATATATATTGTCATCAACAGTTTTTCTTTCGTACTGTTTTAATGTCTGGCAGTTAACAGACAAAGTACACAGTTATGATTAACTCGCTTCTCGTATTTATTTTCTTAATTAAAATATAAGATTAAAGAACTTAAAGTTATAAAAATAAACCAACTGAAATAAACCAACTTAAATTTAATGTTTTAAAATATATATAGACGAAACGTATCAAAAAGAAAAGTTTCAATATAAGGTTTTTTATACATGTAACTTTTTCCATGGAATAAACTTTTCAATAATTTTTTTACATTTTTTATTGAATGTTTTAAATAGAAGACAAATTCTGATAAAATAGATGGCGACGCTGTATACACGATCACTATATTGTATATCATAATTAAAATCTGGCCTACGCTAATTCTTCGTAAACCTCGAGTTGAACGTCCGTTAGTTCTAGTAGCCCGTGCTGAGACATATTTTTACCATTTAATCGTGCATCTTTGAAATTTCTTCATTTTTTACCCTTTTCTCTTAATATTTGAAAAAACTGAACAGGCTTGTTAGAATAATGGTATATAAATAGAAAATGCATTTTGGAGGATTAATTATCAGTTTATCACGCGAAAAGTTAATTTCTACTATTTCTATGACATTGAAATTTTGCATAGGTACTCCTAAAGAAACGATCAAAAAGTACCTTTATTCCTGGACTCAGCCCATTTATTAAGATTTTTCTGTTAATATAGACCCTAAAGAACACAAAAATCGTTGTGGCATCAATGCTCTCTTCAATGGCACAAACCTCAAAATACGTCCAGTCTATTGGTGATATAATCTTTTTCAATTTCTAGAAAAGTGAAGGCGCGGCGCGGATCCACTGTCCAATTTTTACATGGCATGCGCTGTCGAACGTCATTTGTTTGACAAGGATATATATTTTGGTCAAAACTCCCATACCATTTTCCAATTTCTTCCCTGTTTTAGGATCTGAAACAATAGAAAACAGTAGAAATCACTTATTTCTTCCCTGTTTCTATGATTTTGTTGAATTTTTTCCCCATCCCCCGGGGGGGAAGCGCTTTTGGACAAAATACTTTCCTGTGTTGTTTGACCGTAGTGAATTCATTACACAGCTATGCGCAAGTATTTTTAGTTCCGTTGCGTTTAAACATATTGAAAATATACATTTAGCACCAAAATTCAAATGGAGGCATCTGATTGGTCGATTTTTGATGCCCTTCTTCGGCTACCCAAATCTAAATTTTCGTGTAACCGCAAGGTCACAATATGTGGCGATTTTGAAAAAATCTTTTGCAAGTGTGCATCCTTACTCTTTCCGCAACAAAAAGATTTTAAAATTCAATTTACGGACCCCCTGACGGGTCCGAAAGTGCGGTTAAACACCCCCTATTGATATGAGGGGTTTTGACTCCTTATAAAATGGCGAAAAATGATTCATATATAGTTAAACTTGGTAGGATATCTACTTAGGACCTAAAGATTATGACGTCGATAAAATTAACCAAACCATTAATTCCTCATAAATTTACAACAGAACGTCACCTGACCCGTTGATGGCTGACCCTTCTTTTTTTATGTTTCGTGGTTCTATCTATGGAAAAGTACACTTTGCAAAATGTGTTTATTTTGTCATATCTTCGTGTTATGACCCAATTTAAGTCATATGACCGCCTCCTAATGCTATATCTCGGAAGCGGTACAACCCCACCTTCCCATTGATACTCAATGCTATGTCAAAATATTGGTACTCAAACCATTTTAATACTACCAAATCAATTTCTTTTTATACATTTCTTTTTTCAATTCAAAACATTTTGTTTAAATTCATTTATAAGCTACCATCTAAAATGATCAACGTGAATGCCCCCACATATTGCACCACATTCACAATATCTCGGGAATTGCAAAAAACTATTCGAGGATCCAGTACTAGAACATACTTTTTGTAATAAACTTTTGCAATAGATAAATATTTCAAAACTGTGATAAAACATGACAATTGAGCCATGTTCGTACAAAAACAACAATATATTATGAAACTAAATTGAAAAAGGAGTATGGAAATAAAGAAGTAAAAAATAAGGAAATAAAGAAATAAAAAATAAGGAAAAACAAAAAAGTTGATTACAGTAAAATAGCTTGTTTACAAATGAACTGAATAAAAAAAAACGCTACTATTCAGACATTATTAATGGATAAAAACAAAACAATTTTTCCATTAAATGAATCGCGTACAAGTTTCGCACTATTTGATGAAACTGAAAGGAATATTAGAATAAATAAGATGGTCTAAGGAATCAATGAAGATGATATACATAAAGCCTATAGACCTGTTTCCATTACGTCACTTTTTGTTTACATTATGGCATTTTGCCTCCAAAACCTCGCAGAGGTCTTGTAACTATTATAATACATAAAATTCATTGGATGGAATTACAAGCGAGTGTGTTGACAAGTTAATTTACATGAATTTGAACAATCCCTCATTATCTATAATCATTCTTTATAATCCAAACGTGTATTCTGAAATTGCCGATGCAACATTTGTTCAAACAAATGCATTCATTTTTATAGTTGATTTGCGAATTTTATTAACAGTAGTAACCAGTCTCAAACAAGGTTTGGAGGCAAACCATAAACAATGACGTAGACTAGAAATATGTCTATAGTATGTATCAAAATAAGATGCACTTCCCACATATGTGCATTTTTGAAAGCCAATTTCCAATATTTGTTGATACTTTTTTTTGTTTGAAAGCCACCAGAGCACTTGCTAAGATAATATAAAGAAAATGATTTAAATTAAAGAAAATAAGGAAAAAATGAAGATGAATATTTTGAACTTCTGTACCACCGAATAAAAAAATAAAAAAATATACCAATGGATTCCTCTAACTTTGGGAAGCTCGAAAATTTATAGGTTTTTAGGATTAGAACCAAAAGTTACTGACAAAATGGGAAAAGAAGGGGACCGAATTTGAATTTGTCTTTTTTTCTTGACCGGGGGTAATTCAATACACGTGTACAATGATTGTACACTACAATGTATAATGATCGAAAATTTTTTATCTATCTTAGGATGTCTTTTCAAATTGTTAATTAGAATAAAACTACGCGTACAGATGCAAACAGTCATAAATTATGAATACTAATGAGTGGTATGAAAACTATGATATAAGTATTGTTGATATTTATTGATATAAATAGATTCTTCTGTGAAAGTAATTAGTAGTGTGGAAACAAGGCATCTACAACACTTTTTTGGGGAACCAAACTCGGCAACATTACCGAGTGTATTTACAAACCGAGAATTTTACCGAGAATATTCGCAAACAAGCGCGACCCTTCAATAATTCATTTATTTCAATAACGTCATCCCCATACCGAAAGAAAGTCGACCCCAGACCCCTAAAAAATCATGAACCTTACCGAGCGTATTTACAAACCGAGAATTTTACCGAGAACATTCGTAAATAAGCGTGAACTTTGGCGAACATTCGTAATTATGCGAAAACTTTCACAAACATTCGAAATTAAGCGAAAAACTTGACGAACATTCGTAATTAAGCGACTACCTTGGCGGACATTCGTAATCAAACGCGAACCCTGATTAGTTCATTTATATCGCTGATGTCATGACCGAAGCGACAAGTAGGTGATCTTTGGCTTTCGATCTTAGGCCGAATCCATAAATAAGAAATAAAAAGAGCCAAAATATGATCATTTACATATAATCTAGATAAACCATCTATTTAAAAATTACAAATTTGTTCCCATTTCATATACATTTTTGCTTTCTTCAACTATTACAGTCTTTTTCAAGATATGACTTTTCTTTCATAAATTTAAATAAGTCTTTCTAAACAGTTCTTTAAATATCTGCTTTACTGACAGACTTTTAAATCAATGAATGACACATACCAAGGGAAAAAAGTAAAAAAGCAAATACGTCATAAATGAAAGACGTCATAGATACCTTTAGTGCAAATATCAAACTGTTAAAGGAATAAGGCATATGATGTGATATTAACGTAAACAGTCAACAGGCTGAATATAATATGCATATTACATAATTACCTCATTTTAATTTCCATAAATATAAATCAACTACGAGGAACGAACATATAATAGAGCAGCATATCTCCCACCCTCGGTGTGTATCAAGGATAAATATTACGAGAAATACTTATCAACACCATTGACCCTAAACAACCTAGGATCAAGTACCCATATCTGACCTTACAAAACTACTCTTGATCGAGAAAAATAAAACAAAAGGAATCATCTATTTAGATAATATTCAACAATATAACAACTATTTGTTACATCATTTCGAGATCTTTTGTTTAATATATATACGATGGTAAACATCTATTCATCAATATATAGAATTTGGTAACTCATCAAAGTATCTAACCAAGAATCAGAATGTTTTTGAAAGGAGAGTTTTTACCCAAGATAAAACCTTCTCCTGTGTGTATTTCAGAACCGGGGTATCGTAAATATAGTCCATCTCCACATACACCAGTTAATTTTGGTTTTGGTCTTGGTTTTCTTTAAATCATAACATTTCCCCTCTTTTTGTAAGTACATTTTGATCCCTTCACCCGATTTGTCGTCATTCTCTTCTTCTACGATTCCTTCTTCTTGAAATTCTCTCCGAATGGGAGCTAGAATCTTTTTCCATTTCTTTGATTTATTAGCACGACGATAATGAGATAAAGGCTTCTATTCTTGATGCACTCGTCTCGTGTAGAAATTCGTTGTGTCGTTTGTACTCAGTAGGTGTAAACGTTTTCGGATTCTTTTCTACTACGAGTGACCAAAAACCTGGTGTTCCTTCATAGATTTCTTCTCCGACCACCATACTATCGTCAGGATTTAAAGTTACTCTTTTATTACTGATTTTGCAAATGTCTCCTTCCTTTCTTATTCCAAATATGCCGTCAATCTTTTCTTTCTGATTTACATTATATCTAAGCGTGTTTAGAAATTTAATAGATTTTGGACCTAAAAACGTTGTTCCTTCTTCTCCTTTAGTATATATGTTATCTTCTACTTCATCTGATTCTCCATCTAATTCTTCAGATAATCTTCGTTTAACACCAATTATTTGTTTCTCTCTCGGAAAAGCTTTTGGTCTTGTGATAAGAGCATTCAAGTTACCTAAATCTTTCTTGATAGGAATAAGCTGATCTGTTATCTTTTCTGTCATTTCTTTAGTACTAGCAACGGCTCATAGTCTTCTGCAAGTGGTCTCCGATAATCAATGGAATTGGTTCGTTTATCTAAATTACGATTCTTTATCCTTTCCATAGTCGCTAGAAAATCCTCAATTGTTGCTACTCGCTCTTTTCTATCTTTGATGTTCAGGAAAGACATGTTTTCTTTTCAATTACTTGCACATGAATGATAAATATTGTCATTGTACATAGTCAATATAGTCATTGTATATAGTTGATAATGTCATTGTATATAGTCAATATAGTCATTGTATATATATATATATATATATAGTCATTGTATATAGTCATTGTATATAGTCATTGTATATAGTCATTGTATATAGCCATTGTATATAGAGTCTGTTATCACTTGATGTCATTTTTAGATTCTCCACATCAGTTTAAGTATACTTACTGATTTTTACCTTAATCCGATAATATTTATTTTGGGGCGCCTGGGGTCGATTTTAGGGTTTAGTAGCCTATCATCCCATTATTTTCAAGTTTTAAGGCCACTACTCCTGGATTTTTCATACCTAATATGGTATCTGTACTACTTTTCAGTCTAATCCAACGACTTTACTTTTTAGGTGCCTGGGGACGATTTGGGGGTCATTAGCCCTTTTTTCCATTGTTTTAGGGAGTCATTTTTGAATTCTTCGTACCTGAATTAGTAACTGTACTGATTTTTAGCTTAATCCGATGACTTTAATTTTTGAGTGCCTGGGGTCAAATTCTATATGGTTCTATAATTCGCTTTCTCAACCTTGATTCCATTCATTTGAAAGCCATTTGGATCATTTGAATGAATTAGTAGAACTAATGTAGAAAATATTGCAGAAAAAATAAATTCCAAACCATATAAACAAATACCTACCTACAAGCTCTACCATCTTTATGTGACGTATCTTTAGGAGAGCCGTGGTCTTCTTCAAGATATAAATCACCAATATATTCACCGGTCGAACCGCGCCTTTGTATCGTAACTCGACAATAATAAGAGCGATTATTCGTTTTTTCCGCTTCTAATATAATTTCCTGAATTTTTTCAGGTGTATAGTCTGTAGTATATTTTGGTTGCTCATGTAGTTTTGCATGAGATGTAACCTGAAATTAAATGAAGAGTAAAATTAAAATTAAAAATAGATAAATACAAAGAAATTAAGTAATGATATTTCAAAAAACGAAATATATTTCTACTGTCATTGATATACACACCAAGCAAAAAAATGTGCTCGAAGGAATTTAAGGCAGAAAATAGACATGGCAAACTCTCTAAAAAACCAGGCACCTTCGGGTATCTAAAATTGTATTATTGACTTCGAATAAATAAATGAAAAGATTTAGAAAATGCAACTAGGTCAATTTTGATCTCAGAAGGTGCCAGGTGGTTAGCGAGTTTACCCTGCCTATATAACCCAAACTTACAAAAAAATATGTAAAAATTAGAAAAAAAATTGTATTCAGGATTTGATTCAACCAAAATGATTTCAATGACAAAATTTCTATCAATTATATTTTGACAATATTTTATGGACGAATTATATCTAATCTAATTGAATTCATCTAGTGTGACAACGAAACATGATCGTTGTCACAATAGATAAATTCAACTAAATCTGATATAATTAATCCATATAATTTGTACATTAATATTCTAATTTGACATGATCTAATGAAATGTAATAAGAGATACACTTACATCTATTTTCGAGGGTACAGCTAATGTCGGTGAACGCTGTTTCCACATATCGGTGTGCTGCGTTGCACGACTAAGTTTATGAAATGTATTAAAGGATCGTTTTTCACGATGATTTTGAATGAAGTCACTAAGTCTAAGACACGGAGGCGATTGTGTATTCGAACATAACATTGCACGATTTAAGTAAGGTTGAGAAAAACGTTTCATCGATCTAAAAAGAGACAAAAAAAAATGTATACATCCATGGTATTTTCCTGACAGAAAGGATAACTTTCTAGAAGATAACTGCAAAAAAACATTCCTGTTTTTTGTTTGGCATTCATCACTTTGTTTTGCATTTTTTTTTCACCTATTTTATGGGTTGATCAAAACAAAAAGAGGTCATGTAGATAACACATAGTATGGATTGACAGACAACCAGACCTTTTTAAACCTTTATGGTTCCATTTATTCATATGATATTGTATTTTGTTGGCAGTCTGAAGTACTTTCGGCGAAGGGTCTAAACACAAGCGGGGTTGCATAGCAAGAACAATATGAGATTCAAGCAATGCTTTGTCCTCCTCATTCCATTTCGTATTGTCTGACATCATTGCATTGACATCACGAATAATGGTCTAAATAGAAGAAAGAGTATTTGTTTTAATTAAATTCTTCCTTTTATACTATCGTCAAGGTCACATAAACTTAACAAGCAATTCTTGATTAAAATCCTTCTTTATTATCTTTTTTTTCCTTTCTGTCTGAAAAACTACAGAAGTTCAGTGACGGCTCCATTAATGCTCTTTCAAATTTCAATATATAACTCATACAGAACATGTATTATTCCAAACAGGATACCTTATTTAGCAATTCAATTTTGAAAACACAACAAACCTGCTACAACCAATCTTGTCCAAATATTTTTGAATTGTCTGCTGAATGAGACCAATAAAGATAAACTGCATTGCCATACTGTATCAAATTCTCAATTCCCTCTTTATTAATTTTTCTGAACATGTTCAGTAACAATTCAACAATTCAACAAAATGATCGACTCACCTGGGATGTTGGTCTCAGTAACACATGCGTCGAATCAAATGTTTTCTGAGAACTCCTACGATAATCTCGTAGTTCAACAATAACACACCCATCGTGATATATATCAACCTGAAATGTCACACAGAAAGATAATGGTAACTTCCAGGTATTTCTATGTATGTTATTATCATTATTGTCGTGTTTAACCACAACATCATGCTCATTTTTATAAACTTGCATGCTTAGTTGTGCATATATAGTACAACACTAAATTGTGACTAGTTAAGAGCACTTGGCTTGATTAACTAGCTTGTCAGAATTCTAACTATCAATCATATTTATAACTTTAGACGAATGGAGTCTAGTGTTGACCAAGTGTTTTTTTCAAAACACTGCAGAGAATACTTCATTCGGGTATATCATACACGGCCCTACATCTTGCCGACAAAATATATAGTTGGGCGTTTTGGAGCATCTGCGATCAAACCACGATGCTCAGTGTATTTACAAGCATATCCAGAATACGTGGGGACGAAATTATCTTTTGGGAGAAATTATTGGGGGAAATATGGGCCTTTCGTACTTTTTGCAATTGGAGCCAATAAGTCAGTCGCTTTTATATTTTTGATCACTCGATATTTTGTCGGCAAGATGTAGGTCCGTGTATAAAGTATGCTATGGGTATATAAATCAAAAAAGTAAACTTCATTCCGGTATATGAATCCGTCCTCAAAAAAACAAATACATTCAACATTCAACAGGAAAGTTGTAAACTCGAAATCGCTGTACCATTGACGAGGCCTGTAGTATAGAACGCCATAGAGGAGGATAAAACTAAACCCCACCTTCATCCACCTCTTCTGTTAAATTTTGTTAAAACCGTTGTGAGGTGATGATTTTTGGCAAAAAACACAAGCAATTACCTGAAAAAATGAAACCTTTTTGCTGGCAACGAAGTGGCAAATTTCATAAGTCTTGAAATCTTGAACTAGTATCAAATCATAATTTAGATTTTCTCAAGGTAATAGAAGGTGCTGATGTCAGCACCTGTTAGCTTTTTTAAACAACAGACATTCATCCGTCAATGATCCTGTTACAATCATTTAAATTACTTAATGAAAATTAAAAATTAAATTCTTTCAAGACAATTTTTCTAGACATTTCTTTTTCGTTTTTTTGACCATAAAAGTGCCATTTTCCATAAAACTAGTAATCAGTGATCCAAAATTGATTCTTGACCCCTCAAAGCTATTAAATAGTAGATTGCCATAAAACAAATGTCAAATCAAAATATAATATATACATAAATAAGATACTAAAATTGTTGGAAAGTAAGAACTAAGCTCTTTTAAGCTAAAAAGTATTGCATGCCCATTCCATTCAGTGACGCTGCTAGCAGTAAGATTTTTATCCAACTGGCAGATTTTTGGCTAATTTCGTTGGACTTAAGCTAACTTTTGTCTTTCTTAAACAGAGAGAATGTATGTACATAGTAACTATTTAAATGATAACAAAATACTGTAATTACACTCTCGGATTTCTGCACCCAAACACATATACTTTTTATCGCTTAGCAGCGCCACTAATTTCATTATCAACTTGAATCATAGGGGAGATTAATGACATGTCATCCAATCTAATTGAGATCTTACAACTAAAAACAATACCTATATGGTGAAACAATTTTATTCTTAGTCTAAAAATAATACCTGGGAACCATCAAGAACATCAACAAGCATTGGAGGAAGCTAGAAAAGTAGTAAAAGAGAGAGTTAGAAATATGAAGAGAACTTTATGAGTGAAACAACCTAAGCTACTACTAAAACTTTATTGAAGTTTGCAACTACGCTGGAAAACACCAGTCATCGCAAGACTTGTCATTCTTTTGACGTTTACTACCATGTTTCTGACAACTTATGGACTATTTCAAGTTGTCTACTTCTCTAAAATACTTTTTTAAATTATTTAAATACTCGTGTGATAATTTGGTGGTTTTAACAGCAAGAAGTATGTGAAAAACGATTTCTCTGCTTAAATTTCTTGACTTCTATTAAAATAAGGAAATTTCATGACTCTGGTATCTCTTCTCAAAGAAGTAAGAAGCAAGACTTGGTCAGCTTATTAAATGAAAAGAAGTTGGTTTGATAGCATGGGACAAAGAACTTTTGACAATCACCATAGAAAGTTCAGATCATTTTTTTTTTAATTCTCTCATTTTTTGAAATGTGAATTCCTGCTTAATGGAAAAAGTTAGCAATTTTTTTGGGGGTTGGCAAAAGTTTGTGCCCAGAACAGTTTGTGACTGAATCTGCTTGAATCCGATAAAAAAAGGTTGACATTGTTGTTAGAGAACCTGCATCTAAACTAAACCTACTAACTAGTAACAAATTTGAAATCATAAAGGATAGTTACCTCTTGAGAGTCAACATATTTAAGAAATTCATTTTCCTGAAATATGAGATAAGTTAAGATTAGAAGTAATTTTTTGTTTTATTTGATCTGATGAGTTCAGAAATAATGATAATGATAGTCATATCAAACAATTGACTGGTTAACAATCATACCCTTTGCATTCTATTTCGTCATTTGTTATCAATCTCTATAATTAACGAAAAATGAATGTAGAATGATACAAAATAATGAATAATGACAATTTTGTTGTTCCAACATTGATGTATATCCCTCTCCAAGCCAGAAGCATTGTTTGATTCACTCAATAAAAAGTCAGCAAAAAACTTTCCATTACACCAATCAAGTTCCTGATAAAGTAATTTCGAACTAATTAAAACTAATTTCATAAACAAATCAATTAAAAAATTAAAAAATTAATCCAAAAAGATCATCCACATAAAAAAATAATTAGTATAGAAAAACAAATACCAACTTACCTCATAGGGCAATCGAACTGTTTCCACTTCAGATCCATCTTTACGCTTCAACATAAGAGAATAACCTTCATTTCCAGGATACAAGTTCACGATAAGAACACTAAGATTGTCTTCTTTTACGATTTTCGCAAGTATGTATGATTCCTTTGTGGCTTCCTTAAAGAATTTGAAGAGATAACGCATTATGGAAAAGTCTATAAAAATGTTTATTAATAACCAAAAAGTCCCCAAACTAAAGACAATTCCCGACAAATTATGATAAATCCATACATTTCCCAAATTATGACACATTCTGACATTTTCCAACAGAGGAGAGGCTTTGACTTAGTTGAATAAATAATTTTTTGCCTACTAAGATAACTTGCTTGTTCTTAGCAAGGGCTTCAAGATCCTTTAGGGCAGTGGTCGGCAACCGGTGGCCCGCGGGCCACTAGTGGCCCGCGAAGCAGTTTTGAGTGGCCCGCAGCTCTTTCGCT
>JAUKPT010002793.1:0-10108 GCA_032273505.1 Nanomia bijuga
AAGCTGACGAAGCCGAGACAAACTCCAGCTACATTGTCTCGTGGCTAATCTTAATTTATGTATCATGTACATATCATTCGCCTCGACGAGGACTTAAACCGCCGTAAAAGTGGTGATAAACTTGACGTATTAACCGCTTGATTTTTCCCCACAGGTAGGGATTTTTTACTATACAGGTCTTCTGTACAAATTTCTCAAAGGCAGAATATTCAGAATGCATTTCATTATGAAGCCATCACACGAGACAACGGTAGAGAATACTTTCGATGCCAAATGTCTCCATCTATCACGAATTATGTTGAAAATTATCTCCATCATATCAAAACATATTATATGTTTCTCCATTTTCTCTTATTTTCAATATATTTTCAATATCATTGAGACAAAAAACATTATATTCTAATATTTTAAAGATAATTATAATAATTTCTCTTAATATAAGAATAAAATTTTAAACAACTCTCCACTATATTCATCAACCTGCGGAGAAAGATTTCTTCTTCCTCATAAAATAATTGATAAGGCCTGTCTTCGAATCATGACTTTTTCGCTTTCTAATTGGTTGAAAATTAATGCACTAATAACGATTACTTTGGTTACGAGCTCTGGAAGAACATTTATTGACGTCATCTTTAAAGCAACCAATCAGCTTTATGAAAATTTCAACTAATATTCCTTTCCGTAAATAAATCAACATTTAACATTTTGCACGGAAACTAGGCGAAAACTGCTCAAATTGTAAACAAAACACTTTATTGCCATTTTTACATTTGTGATTTGCTTACTTTATTTTGTTCTTTTGGTAATTGAAGAGATTTTGTTTTGCTTCCATGCAATTATGACGTAATTAACTAAAATGCCAATCAGAAAGCGAATATCACCAGAATGATCGAGACAAACCTTACTGAAATATTCGTTAATATTAGACGTAAAGTGTTTCCGGTGTCACCGTGCTGTATTCGGCGAGTGAGGCGAGATGTCGAGTGACATCGATGCCCTCGTCTACTCGACGAGCGCCTTGTACCGAGGAATTGTTCCCATCTACCGAGCGTTCTCGTTGAAGAATCGTCGTTACTTTTTTAAAATCTTCTTCGAGCGAAAGTAGACTTGCTCTTCGTTTAGCAAATTTTTCTTTAGCGACCATTTTTCGCAATTGGACAGCGTTAGTCGTTTGGATATTGTCGACAGATAACTAAATCGGAGAAAGAAGAATTACTGATGTGAACAAAATGGCAGAGTAAAGGGGCGAGGCTTAAAAGGATGGGATGAGAATCCAATTATGCCTTTCTACTAATTCTGAAGCTCTTATTTGAATAGACTCAACGGCCTTGATATCCTTCTTGTAGATGAAAGCATCTTTAAAATGACCCAATCAGAATCTTAATGATGCAATTTTCAACCAATGAAATTTGCACAATTTGATAGAAACCTTAAACCGTGGGAAACTTGTTGCAAGTCACGTAAACTTTTGAAGTGTACTTTACCTTGCTGTTTTCAAGAGTTGGCTTCAAGTTATTTAAAGCTAATGACATCATGAGAATTTCTTTAATTAAAATAAATAAACAAATTAATATCTCTGGCATGTTGTATCTTAGACGGGTCTCGTAAAACATAAACATTGAAATATTTTCCCTATGGGAGGGGGTGAGGAAAGTGTTTTTGTGTGTGTGTGTGTGTGGTGTGTGTGTGTTTGTGTGCGTGTGTGTGTGCGTGTGTGTGTGTGTGTGTGTGTTGGGGGTAGGGCTTGTTCGGGACCTCATAGTTCTTTACTGCAAATTTTCACTCACCTGTTTTCGTAGCACGTATTTTGTATTCTCGTTGGCGGCCGACATTTTAAGACTTTCCGATTTTGAACGAATAATTTTTGGTGACGTCATCCTTACCGAACTCAATTTCTTTCCACAATCACAACACGATAAACATTCTAAAAGAATGTAAAGATTGAGGTTATGTTATGACGGAGATAGTATTGTGGAGATGTTATGATGAAAATGCACTACAAAGGGGCAACATCGTGTCGAGTGTTTTCTAACTTTTTATTTCCGGTCACTTAAAATATCCAAAAAATAATAAGAATAATTAGACTCATTTCTTTAGTATTTTTCTATATTTCTTCTTTATATGATTTCTATTTTATATATTTTTAGCTTTTGTACTTTATGTCAATGTTATTGACGTCATTATATTTTTTCATCTTAAATTAGCGTTGCGCGTAGATTATTGTTTACTCTGATGATATAATAACGAAACTAGTTAATAAAAAATATAAAGTTCAGATTATTCGACTGTGTCTTTAATTTTATTATACAACATCTAAAATATAATTTATTTAAGATAAGATTGATATTCTGTACAATTTTAAGCGTACAAATCATAATTCTTTTATAACGAATCGAATCGAAATCCGATTACTATTGGCATTGATATTCGGAACAATGTTTTTTCTCCCTAATATATCTCCCTAATATATCATAATTGTAGTCGAGGAAAAGTGATGAAGCCTTTTAAGAACATCTTTTTAATTCAATTTCTAATACTATTGGTTACTGTCCATATTCCAGGTCTACCGGACATTTTAAAGTGAAATAAGATAAACTCGACACCAAGATACATTCTGCTGAGCTTTAAAAAACTACAAATATATTTATTGTTATTGGTTTTTGATTATTGGTTATTGCAGTTTCTAGTCTTGTTTATTTTGGGTGAAACAACTAAGCACTATTTTCTTTCTCTAGGATACTTCTAAGTTTGAGAGTAAACCCAACATTTATGTTTCTTAAGGACATATCCATATAACAAGAGTAATGTTGATCATATTTTATTTTGCAAACATCTTTTCCCTGTATGATCCACTTCATACACAGGCTTTCACATACTCTTATCACCCTAATAATTCTCCCCCCAATCCGCTTATTTTTTCAAGCCCTACTTATTCCGACCCTCGTATATTTGAAGGATAATAGTAAAGACGGGCATTATCTTATCATGTTATTCTCCTGCCTCCTACAGCAGACTGAATTATTTTTTTAATATCTATTTTAATAAAAATAATCTAGATCTACTTTTACTGTGAAAGACCACCCCGAAAAACGGTTGTACCTTCATTTTTTCAAAACTCAATCTGTAATTGAGTTTTAAACTCAATCTTGGCAGTAAGCAAAATAATGCCTTGATTATCTTAGATAGCAACAAAGCAAAGTGTCCCAGAGAGCCCAGTACCCCTAAAAATATTCCCAGCTGGCGAGACACTCTCCGTGCCCTTCGGCTGTTACGCTCGTCTTATTCGCTTCACTTCACTTGAAACTCAATCTTTGACCATAAGCGGTCCTAACTTAATTTGCATTGGACATAAACATACATCTGAGGTACTCATTCATGAGATGTTCAAACACTAGTGCTTGAAACGCTAAAAACGCTGAAAACCAGAAAAACAGAAAATCCTGAAAACCAGAAAATCAGAGAAGATTTACAATAGTCATTGCTACCATATTTCATTTGCAAAAACCTTACCTTATCCACCGCATACACATACTTTCACATATACAGACGTTCATTATATTATTATATTATGCTAAGGTTAATGTTCAATCGCCAGGTTTATGCTGAGATGTCTTTTACGTGCAGTGTTGTTGATATGATTAAGCATTAAACCAGTTGAGCCAGGGAGCAGTATTGACATTCAACAAATACCTTCAGATAATAGGGAGTGACGTCACGACTTGATATTGCATAATTAAGATGAGTACTGCATGATTAGTAATCAGAAGAACAACAAATTCAAAAGATGAGGGATTGTCTACAAATCAGTGAATTTGCCATTTGATTGGTCGAGCATTACATCATCAAGGTTCTGATTAGTCCACTCAGAATTGTTATCACGTGTTTTAGTTCTAACAAAACATTAAACGGTGACATTTTGATATGAACCAATCAAAATCTTGGTGATGCAGTTTTGAACCAATGAAAAGGCATATTTACCTTATAATTCTAGGTAATTTGTAGATAATTTGTAGAGAATCCCTAACAAAGAAAAGGGAAAAACTGACTCATCCTTTCTGAAGTTTTTATAAAGGATCAAGTATTTTTAGCTCGGCCTAAATACACGCTTTTTTATGGGTTCAAGATGATTATTCCTAACTTTTTGACCAAATTCATCCTGGCATATTCTTAGTATATTCTTAGTATACACATCATGTATAAGAGGAAAGATATCAGATTTTATGCCCTAAATCTTTATTAATTCGATTTTTAGCCTTTTACAAGGTTTTATGCACATCAAATAGCCTGCTTTGTTTTATCACTTCTTTCTTTTCAACGTTATAAGGTATTCACATGGGAAAGTAATCTGTGCATTTCATAGTCTGCTTTGTATTATCATTTCATTCCTTTTAACGGTGTGAATATGGTTAGCTTTGCATAAAACTTCAAGATAAATATTATTCTTAAATAAAATTCAAGATGACGATATTCTTAGCATATTCTTAACTTTTTGTCAAATTTCATCTTGGATATTCTTATAGAGTATTATAGAGTATTTTTATAAAAAAAAAGCGTGTATGTTTGAGATTTTTGATGAAAATATGCCTTAGGCTTATTTATTTAAATAGTGAAATGTACATAATTGGCAAAAATCAACCATAATCAAGCTTTTCAAACTTAAAGTATGCTAACACAATGCTTAGATTTCCGAAAATTTTCGTCCGAATATACTTATAAAGTTCATGCTTATAAAGAGCATGTGTAGTAAATTGCTTGAAGGAAAGTTACGATATTTGTTCCGCGAATGCATAACTGGTAAATACTAAATTTTCAAGGTGATCACCCGGTCAAAGAAGAAAAAAAAACATGCTCTAGAATCTTGTTGGACCGGCGAAACTCGCCTGTCAGTAAGAAATGCGTGCGTGATCGGTTGCACGATCGCGCACAGGGCTTGCGCGATCGATTTTGTGTCGTTAAATTTCTTTTCAAACCAGTTGTTATCCGATCAGCAAAACCCATCCTTATTCAATGTAGAGAACCAGGTGGAAAGTAAAATAGTCTAGGACCATTGACATTAATATTATAATATCTTATTTTTTAAAGCAAAATATGTCACTTTTTACGCGATCCAAAATTTGAAATTCTGTGCCTTGCGCAATCGGTTTCACGATTGCGCTGAAGAATTTTGCGCGATCGTTGCGGGATCTCGATCGACTCGATCGCGCTACACTGACAGGTCTGTGTTCGCTGTACCAAATTTGATGAAGACAGATTTGTTGACAGCAATCCGTCTGTAGTTGAACGTGCCTGATTAAACGGAAGATCAATTTGCTCGAAGCTTGAATATTGTATTAATAACAAGTGTTGCTAGGCTATTGAAGCCGATTGAAGATTCTGATTGGTTCATGTTGAAGCGCATTCATCATTTTTGTTTTGGTTTTAACAAAACATCAAATTGTGACATTTTAAATTTAACCAATCTGATTCTTGATGATGTTATGTCTAACCAATCAAATGGCTAAATTGTCTAAATTTGGCAATAATTCCTAACAAATGTGGCCAACAAGAGAAATGTCGTCGGATCATTTAGGCAATTGATAAGCGTCTGGTAACCTACTCAACCTGATCGAAAATATTGATTAAAGATTCTCATGTCACAGGATCACAGGAGAAAGGTTAAGCTAAGCAGACGAATTGTAATTAGCATCTTTAAAATGGAAAAATAAACTTATTCGAATGTCACAATCGTAATTAGCGTCCTATATGATTTCGAGTAAAGAAACATAAAGATTCATATGAATTCATGAGTCAATGCCAAGTGGACAAATTTCAAAATAATCTGTCGATTATAATTCTTTACGATGGAACAAATTCTGTAAAAAATGTTTCCTTCGAGTAAAAACTATTCTTATATGCCGTGTAGGGGGGAGGAGGCGGTCTTTGACGTTTGAATCATGCCAAAATCGTCTGTCAATTATTTGTACTCTAAATTAGCTTCCTATATGGTTAGGGATAAATCTGGTCTTCTTATAAATTCCAGTTATTTTAAAATGACGATGGTCTTTTAAATAAGTCAAGAATAAAAAAAAGACAATAGAATCTGACTGAGGTGTCAGTCCCTTTCGCCTCCCCCCTAATATTCTATGTGGGTCTGGTTTTTCTCCTGACTATATACCTTGGTCAGTAGCAAGACTGCGCTGGTGCAGCAAAGATCGATTCAGGCCTGGAGTCTTCTTGCAGCGAAGTTATCACACACTATATTCCCCATTGGCACTCTGTTTGGTGTAGTTGTTTTTGTTGGGAGAATCATAGCTGTCATGAATCATTCCAAATATTCGATTATCATTTAAAAGTAATTAAAATAATTCTCTATAATAAGAATTCGTAATCCTCCTTTCTATATGTTGATAAGTTCTTTAGATTGGAATCATAATCATTGTTGTTGGTTGAAAGCTGTCAATCATTATGTGCAACCATTTCCAATAAGTTAATTAACAAAATAAATGAATAAATAAAAGATAAACAAAAAATGAATAAGTAAATGAGTAAATGAATTAGTAGAAAAATAGATGGATGAATGAATACTAAAGATATTGATTGGATGAAAGATTGGAGGCGTTTCGACTCTTTTTTATTTGATTGGATTAAAACATCATCATCATCAGAATCATCACGGGAATCGGATTTTTGTCCGGGGATTAATCTGCAAATTATATGAATATTTGCTGTTTGATTGGTCGAAAGTTACATCATCAAGAATCTGATTTGTGAATTTCAAAATAGTTTATAGTAGGCTAATAGTTGGATATTTTAGCCGTTTGATTGGTTATAAATTCCGGCATCAACAAGCTAATTGGTTCATTCTAGAATGTCACAATTAGATGAATTGTTCATCAGAATCTCGATGATGTAATTTACAACCAATGTAATCTTCCATAATTCGCTGACGATCTCTAACAATCAAAATAATCGAAACCTCTAAATCAAAATCAACCATGTTTCAGAGTTTTAAAAAACTCTGCAAAATTCCCAGAAATATTCCTATATACGCTGCGAACAATTTATTTCAACTGACTTCGAAAAGCGGAATGCGTAAAAACCCAATGGGAGTAACTTAATTAAGTTAAGTAAAAAAGTATGAATGCGAATCCAAAAAACATAACGAGCTTTAAATAAAAACTACAATTATATTAAAATTATTATTAGCAGATATTTCGACAATATTACATTATTATTATGAATGCGTTTAGACTGACTTTTTATTTAAAGCTCGTTATGTTTTTTGGATTCGAATTTATACTTTTTTATTTTAAAATGTCTGGTAAATCTGGAATTAAGTCGAGTAAGTTAAGTCAAAGTCGTTAAAAAGGATCGCATAAGTTCATATAGCAGTCAAATATCACCTGGTCAGTTGATTTGAATCACAAGACCAAAACATTAATACTCAAGGCGGTAAATGCCTGACTTCCCTCCTGGAAGGGTTTTGTCTGACTTCCCTCCTGGAAGGGTTATGTCTGACTTCCCTCCTGGAAGGGTTTTGTCTGACTTCCCTCCTGGAAGGGGTTTGTCTGGCTGGCCTGCTGATAAGGCCTGTTGAGAATAAAATAATCATAATTCTGATACAAAATGTAAAGAATGACCATGAATATATTACAAAATAAATAAGCAATGCACAATTCGTCGCGAGCACAAAATGTCAATTAAAAAGCCAGATTTCGACGTTTCGACTGCTGTTGAGTCATTTTTTCAAGAACAAAAGAAAACTAAAATGCGTCGAAAGTCGCAATAGTTAGCTCGCGACAATTTCTGCTCGCGACTTTTTGCGCGCAGATAAATGCAATAGACTTACGTTGATCTAAGCTGTGTGTTCGCAACTAAACAAAAAAAAAAGAAGTTAAGTTTAAGAAAATGAAGAATTTTAGTCAGACGGTTTGTGTCAACGATTTTGACACAATATGTCTCTTTGGACGGATATTTGTCCGCTGACGTTCTGCAGAATGAAGAGGCCTGCTTCGTCATGCAATATAATATTTTTTATCCTTATCATCATGTGACGTCAATACATTGTAAATGACGTCATTTCATTGTTATAGATAATTACCGATGCTCACGATGATGACTCATTGAGGATTTGACATAACGTCACTTGTGGAACGTTAAATTTAAATAAATGCTGTTCTTAAGTCGCATGACTGTGTTTTAACTGTTTTTCGATAATGTTCCCTAGTCTGATAAACGGGGAACGGGGAAATTTCCCATCTGAAATTTTAGATTTCACCGAAATTCACCTAAATTCCCCCGGTTGAATATATACTATGAGCGTAAATTACGGTTAAATTGATGCCTGCCTGCCGATAACCTATCTTTGAAATGTATCTTTTTTATTTTTTAATTCCCCGACCCAGAAAATTTATAGTCACACCCCTGAAAGCAACTCGTTGCCTTGCCATCTTTTTACTATCCACGAGTAATTATGACACTTCTTGGTCTTTTGATTGAAATCTTTGAAATGATGTTCCCTAGTTTAAAATGGAAAATGGATTCTGTTTTGTAAGGGATTGTCTACAAATTATCGGTGAATTTGCCGTTTGATTGGTTGCGAATTACATCATCAAGATTTTGGTTGGTTTCTTCAGAATCAAAAGTTTTAACAAAACTATCAAATGTTGAAATTTAGAATTAAACCAATCAAAATCTTGATGATGTAATTTGCAACCAATCAAATGGCAAATCTACCGATAATTTGCAGACAATCCCTAATTCTGTTTTGTAATTGTATAATAGAAGAATTTTTCAGGTAGTCGAATGCGAAATCTTGGTAAATTAGCACTGACGAATTTCTGTTCTGTTACCGGCAAAGCGAGGCATGGAAGGCTCCGAACCCTGGCGAATAAAATATAGCATCCGGCCATTGGTGTTGATTGTAAATCAAAGCTCAAGCAAAATTCGCTGTTTGCCGGGTTCAATCTTAAGGCCTGCCTGTCTTTTATATTGTCCGATAAAAGAATATAGAGTCAACAAAAATGAGATGAGATGTTTTTCAACGAATTTTAAAATGTCACAATTTGAATTTTTTTTTAAATTAAACATTTTTGTGAAATTGTAAAAGCATAAACAGACATTTTCTGTTAATATAAAAATATGAAAACCTTTTTTAAGATCCTAACATTATATCTGTGTTAACCTAACCTATTGAGTGAGTGACGCTTCATCAATTGAGTAGGCCAAATCTAATTTGGATCAGAAAAAAATAAGGCCAGAAAAAAATGTTTGAGATGCCACTTCATTTTATTTTTTACTGCTTCAATTGCGTGGATCTCCATGGCAATTCCATGTTTTGTGGCTAGAGAGTGGGGAGTTTTTCTCTCAATTGAATTTGACAATAAGCTTTTGGCATCAATATTTGATGCCACTTTAGTACACACTTGATGGAATTTCGATGCAGTTATTCTTCCTTTTCTCTGTTCAACCCAAACTTTCGACTCAGCTTGTCCTCTAGTTTGCTGGTATATATTGATTATACTTTCTTTTGTGACTTTAATTGTTTTAGTAAATTCATATATATATTTGTTTCTTTAGATTTTTTAATATCATAAACAAATTTGTAACCAGCGTCAATAATGTTATGAATATTAAAAGATACAGTTTTGCTGTTGCATGACACGTTTCTTTTTTTTATTGTTTCCCATAAGTTCAACAAATCTTGATGTCGTTATGCTAGCCTTAACTTTATGGTATATGATTTTCCGTCGGTCGATCGGAATTACATTTTTTTTCAAATAAAGAGTCAAAGATTTGCGATAGTAACATTCAAGACAAAAATACCAAACAAACAATATGAATCTTTTTTGGACCATTTCCTGATTGCCTTTTCATAACAAGATCGTGAAAATATATAACTCAATTTAAAAGCAAGAAAATAAAATATAATAAAATCAATTAATCAATTAATCAATTAATCAATTATCAATTATTTCTTTTTAAATCGCAAAAAACAAAATATGCTCCATCCTGGAAATAAAAAGTGTACAATCGGGTGGTCAGTTGGGTTTCCCTAAACACTCATTTTTCTTTTGGCCTACAGAAGCCTGTTCGTACGAATCATGATTTTGTCAATAAAAAAACAAAA
>JAUKPT010002794.1:0-12786 GCA_032273505.1 Nanomia bijuga
TCTGCACTATGGTTCTGCTATTTAAAAAAAGACAACGAGGATTAAAATAAAGAAGTTGCTGAAGTTTGCAAAATTGTTACTCAGCAACAAAGAAAGAAATAAGATAAAAAGGTTTCTTAGCAGGGCGCCTAATATTATGACGGAAAGCGTTGTTTACGAGATGATTGGAGTAATTCTCATTATAATAATTTTTTGAGTTACATTCAAGATTTTTAATATCGACTTTTTCGAAGAAGCCTTATTTGGACCACAAAGGAGTTTAAAATGCATTTCAGCCCAAATTAGTATAAGAAAAAAATGAGCTATATCAAAAAGTGGGGGGGGGCTACAGCCCCCCTAGCCCCCCTGGTGGCGCCGTACCTGTCTAATTATCTTTTTCAAAATTTGTATTTTACCAAGCAATGAGCAATGATTTATCTTTTATTTTAAAAAAAGTAACTTAAGAAATCATTCCAATCTCGGAATATCGTAAATCAAAGTTAATGGCCTCCATTAATTTCCCCCCATAATCGCGAGTTTCCCGTCCGGGTATTCTAGTAGTCCGTGCTTTAATTCGCCTACCGTGGCAGCAAAGTCATTCGAGTTAGGGAGAGATTCGATTTATAGAGTCTAGTTATCGAGTTATAGACGTAACAAACCTTACAAACCTTACAAACGTAAATGAGATATAGATAGCAAAATACAAAAATATCATTTTCTGTTCTGTATTTGGAATTTGTTGAATAAAATAACATTTGTCAATTGGACCGCGATTAACCCTATTTTGTATGGCCCTACTGGTAGGGCTTATTTTGTATGGGGGATCCATTGAAAAGAACCTTAATGACGTGCTAGAGGGATCATACTTGGCACAATTGTAATATGTGTTAAAAAATTTCGATTAATGTCAAAATTTTCGACATGGCGATGTCATGACGTCATTTTTTGACGTCATAAAAATCCGACATTTTACCACTTTTAGAAAAATACCGATAACATTTGTTTTAGGCATCGGGAGAAAGGTGTTAACCCCTCATTTGAATCGTAATTAAACGTTCTTTTCGAAATCTAACATAATTTAGCTCATTTTTGATGTCATCATAAAATGACGTCACGGCGTCGGATTTTCATGAATCTTTGTCAAATGCTTTCTTTTAACAGTATCTCAGTATCATAGGATTCCCCCCATACAAAATAGGGTTAACAGTATTAGGGTTGGTCTTTTTTAATTCAGACACAGGGGGTGGAAAAGACTACTTGCTAATTTTTGAGGAAGTTCAAATAAAAATGCCATTCTAATGTTTTCATTTTCCCAATCTTCGAGTATTGAAAAGTCTTGATCTCTTTGATCTCTGATAGTAAATTTTTTTTTTTCTCATTTCTTTTCTATAAGAAGTGCAATTTAGGCCAATTCAGAATTATGATCTCAAAGATGTGATCTCTGTGCACATATCAGAGTACTGATTTTTTATAAACTTATGCAGCCATGGGCAATAACATTGTTCGTTTGGGCAGTTCATCTACCAGTTGTCTAATTTTCAAAGTTTTTTACAACTATTTGGGACAATTAGTGCATTTTAGGATATTTCAGAGCTCAGTAAATTTTGTTCGAAATAGTGCTGAGAGTCCTGTAAAATAATACAGTAGTGTAATTTTGATATACCTCAAATTAAATGGGGTAAGTCTGGAGAAATGATATACTTTTCAAAGTAAATGACTAGAAAAGTCTGAAAATTGGTACTAAAAAGATCCTTGACAGCCCTGTATCACCAGGCAACAACAGTTTATGAACACAGATTATGTTTTTCCTCTCTAATTTACCATTTAGCATGTTTTACTACATGATTTGTACGCTACTTTGGTATTTGTGTCCCAGGGATTTCCAAAATCGTTTTTTTCTTAATGTCCAAATATAATTCTTTCAAAATATCAATATGTCAAGTAATGATTGTTTTTTGCGGGTCTTTGTTACTTGAATTGTGCAACAAGAAACATCCTTTCTGCTTGAAATTGTGAAGGAAGGGATTTCTTTTCATGATTTAGAGGGGGTCAAATGTTTTCATGACTTAGTGAGGAGGAGTCACATATTTACTCAAAGATTTGAGGGGGTGGGTCAAATATTTTGCTAAAATTTCAGATATCTTTCCACCCCTTACGTCTGAATTAAAAAAGACCAACCCCTTATTTGAATTGCATTCAAACCTCAACTGAGATATGCAAACAATTGGTTATTCTTGTATCATAATGACGTGATTGGTGGCTTTGCATGACCTCCCGCCGCCAAGTTACGTCATCACATTCTTTTTGGATCATATTAGAAATCACCACGTCGCACTATTAAATCACGGTAATCGTAAAATGGTCACTTACCCGACTGGCATAGTGATGACATCCTGTGTCAGCTGTCCGGTGAAACTTGCCCGGCGGACATGCCTGAAGATTATTTCTTATTTTTTTTCTTGTCCGGTGGTTTTGCCCGATGATAATTTCTGATTTTCTTACCTGCTCGGTGGATAATTCTGGATTTTTGACCTACCAGGTGAATAATTCTGATTTTTTGACCTGCTCAGTTGGTTTGCAGATGTCTGCCGAGCAACTGATACAGGATATGATATGGTTAATTTAGATAGGTATTGGCAATGGAACTCCTAACAGATAATCAGTTAATTTGCCATTTCATTTGTTGATTGACATCATAGAGAATCCGTTTGGTTTACTTAGAAATGTTTTGACGACTTTTAGTTTTGTCAATTTACCAAATTGTGATATTAGTGGCATTAAAACCATTAAGATCCTTGATGATGCAATTTTTATAAAAGGAATGACAAATTTATCGATTGTAGACAACCTCCATGACTCACAGATAATCGACGGGTACACGCTTTTTTTAGAAGAATATATTTTATAAGAATATTCAAGATGAAATTTGATTAAATTTAGGCTGAGAATTTCATTATGAATATTCGTTAAAACTATCTTGATTTAAATCATTAATCAAAAATCTAGGGCATATTTTTTTATTACCTCCTCTTTGGCCAAAAAGTTGAGAATATTCACCTTGAACAGAAAAAAGCGTGTAAAATACTCAGTGTCTGCTTCACAATTATTTTAATTTGGCCTGCTTTAAGAGTAGAATTTGCAACTGATCGTTTAGGACACGTTTTTGGTCGTCAAAATGAAATGTTATCTAAAGAATTTTTATAGTAAGAATGTACGTCCCATTTTAATTTGTTTGTCCAAAATTCCACATTACGTCAATGGCGATTCACTTTTCAATTTACCTTGTATAGCTCTTTTTGTTATTGTTCGCTTACGCTGAATGCAATTGTTTTATTATATTTTATAGTTTTCCAAAACAGTAGCTTGTCAAAAGACGTCATTTTTTGCATCAGTTCTCAACTTCAGTTCATCCATTTTTTGAGACTTTAACTAGAATCTCTTAGCGTTCGTCTGCAAATCATAGGTAAATTGGTCATTTAATTGGTTAAAAATAAGGATCTTATTTGCTCATTTCAAAATGTCACCATTTGATGTTTTGTAAAGAATAGAACTCATGGTAAAATGCAGAAATGAACCAATCAGAATCTTCAAAATGTATTTTTCAAACAATCAAACGATAAATTTATTTATATGTAAATAATCCCTTACTTAAGACTGTATTTTTCTTCTAGACAATGAAACAATGTATTTACCCATGCAAAGTAAGAAAAACGGACAAACAAGAAGTCATTGATAATTGACAATTGATCTTTTTCTACCACACCGTCCTACTGTGTGCGTGCGATTCATGTCGGCTGTTTATTTGGCAGTATTAGATGATATGAAATATTGGAAGAATGTATTTCGAATAAAGTATCATTGATCTTATAGAAAATTTACAAAAAAATTTAAATCAATTAGTTAGTTTTGTCATTGAGATCTGAACGTTTACACAAAAAAAAATACTTGTAGAATTTTACGATTTCCAATATTCAAAACAGCCGATGGGTTTTATGGCAGATCGTTAAGAAGGAACACGGACATGGTTGGATATCGCCCCAACCACTCAATGTCAACGACAGTTCATGATAGTTATAGTTGAAGAAGTAAGAAGAAGTAAATAAGTATTTCCAAATCGAAACGAGACTGCTGAGTCAGTGCACATTACATGAGATTTTTGTAACTTGGTGGAATGTAAAAGGATGAACCTTGAAAGCAGGATGTAAAAGACTTGATCCGAATAGATCTTGTTTGGTTTCAGTCAAGAAACCCATAAACAAATTAAGGAGATGACCATGAAACAGAAACAATAAAAAAATATTTTAGCCAATATTGACGGAGAACGATTTTATTAAAGTATAATGTATCCAATATAATAAGGAGTATATCAATTTACTTTTCAATTTAAGTCTCCAGGCCAATTCTATTTGCTCAATAGACCCATCTGCGATGTTTGACAGAACTTCCAGTTCATCTTGATAACCATGAAGTTTCGAATGATGAATAAATAATACCTTTCAATAGAAACCGTCCAACCTGGACTGACCTCTGTCATTTACACCTTTGTTGTATAATAGTAGTCGGCCAGAAAGGATTCAGCCGAACGTTTATCAATGCGATTTCATTTTGTGAAGATTTGTAATAAATGTCTAATTTGTTATTTGATTGGCTGAAAACTATATCACCAAGAATCTGATTCATTAAATTAAAATATCTATTTTCTATTTTGTCAAATCACAAAACCATATCGATAAGTCAAAATTAACCAACAAAATCTTTATGATGTAATATCTAACCAAACAATTGTTTAAATTACTAAATTGTTCAAAGTTTTGATATGATTTCAAAAAAGTTTAACGTGGATCTTTTTACTGTAGAACAATAGTTCAAGATGGCAAGGTACAATAGTTTCGTCCCTTAAGATCAAAGTTATGATTGACTTTGAACTAGTTTTTATGGATACGTTTTTTATCATCTATACGTTATAAGTTCTTTATCTAGTTTATTTACTCTTCTTAGTGTGGTAAACCGCGGACTTGTAAATTACGTGGCCTAACGTGTAACATGGAATGAACTTATTATTGATCTCTCTCCTTCTGCTTAATCTTTATTTATTTTTTTATTTTCTTCATGATTTTAGGGATGTCGGATCACCTCAATTCGTCGTAGAAGGCGGCGAGTTGAATTGTCTCTGGTGATCAGTGATCGTTGGTAACAACGCCTGTGTAAACAGAAGGTGAGTGATAAACAATGAATCAGAGAATAGCGAAATACTAAGGAATCATCTCAAAAGTTTGTCTAATTTAGACTATTGATTGGTTGGATATTACATCATGAAGAATCTGATTGACTCATTTAGGATTGTCACAATTTGTTGTTTTATTGATGTTAAAAATGATGAAATTTTCTTTGAGAAACCAATCAAAACCTTGATGATGAAATATTCAACTAATCAATAGTCTAAAGATGATTCCTTATGTATTTGACGTGCAATGCAGAAACATAGATTTACTTTTGGATACGAGAACAGTATATCTCCATGTGATTAATTTTTTCCTTCAAAAAGAAAATGATAATACGGGGAATTCTGGCAACTTTTGTAGCTGTATGCCAACTGTGTAAACAGAATTTAAATGATGAACAATGAATCACAGAATTTACCGAAAGTCTCAATTTTATTGATAAATAGGGTTGATCTGCAACGTTCGATGCAGCAACATTTGGGAACAAGAACGGGTCAGCACGTACATGTGAGTTTCGAAATATTTTTTTGTATTTGACGATATTTTACGTTCATGTATTTTTATGATAATACGGGGTAGGGCTTCAAATAAGACCCGAGTAACGGGGAAATTCCCCGGCTGAAATTTAAGATTTCATCCGAAATTCGCCGAAATTCACCGGGTGAATCTATGTTATGTACTTAAATTACTGTTATATTTATAGTATTTTATACAATATTTTATGTAAATTCGATTCCCCGACCTATAATATTTATATTTGAACCCCTAAATAGTGACAATTGCACCAACCATTAAATGGGCCAAATGTATCAAAATGTTTATTCTTTTATCCCGTGTATGGTATTTCACATTCGTCTGAGATAAAAAGTAAAAGGTGCGTGGTTTTACTTTAATGTTGCATCAAAATGAATTGCCTTTATAAAAATATACCTTTTTCTAAATATTCTAACGATAATCTGTAACTGTAACGGTAACCTCATACTTTCTTATCCTAAACCATCAGAATTTAGCTGCTTTTAATAAACAAACACAGAATCGTACGAAGTGAACGTGGAAGTCTTATTACCCACCAACCCTCTCTTTAATTAGCCTGCTATATCAGCAGCTGCCCGGTAAATTGATGAAAAGAGGATTGCGTTTTTTATGCAAGCCTAGAATGATAGTAATTCTCCACTCCTTTAAGTTTCATTGGAAGAAAATGAATTTGAGAAAACGTTCTGCCAACGAAGCAATTATTTGGATGGACCCCGATTACAAGGCAGGACTTTCATCTCAAATTGACTAGTCCAAGGTTCGATTTACATAGTAGACTATTCGAAATCCGTCTTTGAATGATCAAAAAGGCTTATCTATTGGTATGTTTGCATATACCTTGATTTATTTTTTAATATTTTTTACCTTGGCATGCGGCCGCATCTTGAGCATAATATAAATTACTTCACTAAAAAAGACTCGGCCCGAACTCGTATTATTTTATAGGTAACATACATTTTGTTATTTTGAATATTTATGATATATGTCTTTATCTGTTTTTATTTTAGATTTATAAACAAAAAATATTTTAACTATGTAGATAACAAAAAAAAATGATAATAGATGAAAACTACAGCGAGATAATAAAAATATTTTAGTTGGTTAAAAAAAGCTTGAAGCAAACGAGAACGTATGGTTTTAGATGCGAAAATTAATTCACTTGTTGGCAAATGTTTTTTATGTTGTTATGGTTGATATTTGTTATTGTCTTATCAAGGAAAACATTGCCATTGGGTATTCTGTTTAGTGCTACGCTTTATTTACTGCACACTTTATGGTATGGTATATTCAATCAATGTATATGGACAATAATATAGTAATGGTTACCACTGGAAACCTAACAAGATTCTATCTTGTTGCTACTACACCTAGATTTCATTCGCTTTTTTTTTTAGACTTTATGCGTGTTGTGATTTTTGGTTTGATTGCATACTTGCAAAATAAGATTTGAATATTTTGCATTATAAGGCGCATAAGGGAAGGGAAGTTTAAGCGCCAAGTGAAGAACATGCTGAATCTTTAATCAGGATGTTAGTATGGGATATTATCTAAAACATCTATTAGTAGAGTTAAAAGGAAATTATTATACTAGAAACTTACATAATCCAAGCATATATTTTTTACAAAGTTGTATCTTATCTCCGTTAGCCTCGGATATATCCGTGATTCAGTTTTGAAAAGAAATCAATGCTTTTTACGCATTACCTTATAAATTCTTAACTATAAGTCGGCTATGACAGATCCGTTTGCATCAGTCGATAGCAATTTAGACATGTGTTTTATACTTGAGGCGCCTTACTTTACGCATGGAACGTAGATTTTTTCTGCATGATTTTTAATTCATATTTGTGATTTTTTCGTTAAAATTTTTTTTTCTGTTCTAGATATGTATAAATATAACAAAAAGAACATAAAACTAACACTTCTTGAATAAACTAAGAAGGGAACATTACTCCAGTACCATTATGGATCGACGATTTACCGACGAATATACAAACGAGCCTGTTGCCGTCATTTGGTATGACGGACGTCAAGAATGTAAAATCGTTAACGTTGCTTCACACGAAAACACTGACAGAACTGATGAAAATTACGACAGTAGTCGGATAAGTAATACGACGGGTATAAATAACGTCGCTTTTCTTAGTAGCGATGGTGATGAAAACACCGACTTCAGTAGATCATCTTCGGACTCTTCAAATATCGTCGTCACGACACGACGTGGTAGAAGTTCACGTATAGCGTCACTCGACGACGTCTCGTCGTGTTCAACGCCATATGAACCGTCACGAGCATCGGCATCATCGTCTATTCGTAACGTACATATAAACCCGTCATTTGAAATGCCAAACGAACTAAGTAGTAATAAAGTAGTCATTGGACGTAGTCCAATACACCCTGACGTTTTTCTAGTTCGTAATAATGCCTCTGAATTATCGTCATGTTCATGTCCGACAAGTTCGTCAGGTACGGCATCAACGTCGTCGCCTGGAAATAATGACGAACTCGTTTTACAAATACATAGCACGGAATTAGATGAAGACTTAAGTAATAAAATTACGATTAATAGCCCAACGAATACACTTGAAAAAAGACTACACTTTCTGAAAAGAGGAACGCCGATTTCGCCGGAATGTTCCGTTCATATATCGGACATAACTGACGATGTGCCAGCGTCACATTGTCCGAATTGTACTAATATTAATGAGTGGGAAAGGACCGACGGGGAAGAGTGTTGGGAACCTCCCCCACATTACAGTAGTTTAAGGTTCATGTTCATAGAAGACGAGCCTCCAAAATATCAAGATGTTACTGGAAAGAAATTGAATATGGGAGATCCACCTAAAATGGTAAGTGGAACGTCTTAATTTATTACTTTTGATATTTTGTTATTTCAAAGATCACATCAAAATCAAACGAACAGAAAAACCGCAGGTCAAAATCTATATCCGTTCTCATTTGACTCATCTTTCGACCTTTCTCTTGATGGGTTCAAAATCACATTTTTTCTATACAATTTCTTTGAAAATCAGTAGAAGTAGATGCTTATGTTTCAAAAGATAAATCAGAAGGCTGAAAATTGGTACTTGTAAGTATTAAGGGTGGGGATTCGATTATGTCACTTTGTGGGGATGTTTTTATCATAAAATACGAGAAATTGGATCACTTCCGTATGATGAAAAAGGCATTTGATAAATCGCCAATTAAACATATTTTAAGCATGAAACTTGGTACCTGGTCATAAATTTTAACGAAGTACTCATATTTAGTAAAATAAATTGACTAAAAAATCCACAGTAATATTCTCATGTATTTCAGAGAGCACGCGTCATTATATGCTTAATGAATGGATGTGCTGTATTGTATGACAACTGTTTCTATATTTTTATGACGTACACAACGCTGATTATGATTAGGATTATAATTCGATTTTTCTCCCGCGCTGCACGATCTTTGGTGAGATCATTTAGATAGTAATTAGAACACATTCTTTAACTTTTCAGTTTAATATCATTTTATGCGAAGTTTCGATAAGTTAACATTATATAACATTTCTATAGGGCATTCCTACCAGGCAAGTAACAGGAAAACATAAACAAAACATCATAATTTCTTTATATAATTATTTGAATGATAAATGATTCTCATTTATTGCATCTGTATCTTTTTAAAGTTAAAGTCAAATTACATAACATTCCTACCAGCGAAAGCAGAAGGAAATCATGTACAAATCATCAGATCTGTATGGAATTGGAATTTAGTAATGCTTTTATGATTCGCTGAATGATTACAATAATTCCCACATGAAGAAACCTTTTTTTAAACATTTTTTGAGCCTTAGAACATACTTATGGAGGATTCCTATCAAGTCATCAACGAGAAATCATGTTCATCAAATCTGTCTGCCTTCATTCATTAAGACCAAGTAATCTTTTGATGATTACAATGACTCCATTTACCAGTATCTTTCCAGGTAAACTTACAAAATATACATGGAGCATTTCTTTAAAGTAAGCAACGGGAAATCATATCCAATAATCCGTCTGGTTTATTGCGATACTATAACCAGTAACCTTTTTATAAATTGTGATTCTCATATAAGAAAATCGACCCTTGACCAGTATCTTTTAAGCTCATGAAGCGGTCGCTTCGAGAAAGGGACGGGAAATCAAGTGGACGTAAGTCATATGATTCTCACATAAGCTTATGAACCTTTACTAGTATTAGTATCCTTCCAACTTGATTGCATACCCTTTTTATGGAGCATTCTTATGAAATTATAAAATCTACTTCAAAATATAAGGGTAGAAAAATCAAGAAATTACAACATTTATAGGAGACTGTATTATTTTCCTTCTTCTCTGATCAAATTCAAAACTATAACTAAAATATATACAAGAAAAACATAAGAAACGTGTTCTGTAATGTTTAATGCGCATGTGCGCGGAGCACGTGTTCGAATCGTTGATTGTTTTTACATGTTCTTTAATAAAATATTTAATAGACCTAACAAAAGTGTTACGTTTAATGTTACCCTTAGTCACTTATATCATCGCTGACACGAAGAAAAAGGTTATTTTGTCAGTCATGTGTAAAAATGCGTGGGGCCTAGACTATAGCCTGCTTAGCCTATCCCTAAATCCGGCACTGCATTTCATCTGCCTAAAACCCCGACCAAAATCTTATCCCAGGATAAATGGTTGAATAAATGACGGATGAATAGCCTAGCGGTTAAGGCTTAGACTCACACTGGATACCGTTCACTTCATTGATTATATATTACTCTGAAGTGTAAAATAGACGCCCCCCTCGCTTATTAAATTTTCCGAAAATTAAGGAAAACTTTATTTCAATCCCTTTTATTAATTTTAAGCTTTCATTTTTTAGACGTTTGAGATAAATGTGTCATGGGTGGACACTATTTCTACGCTTTTTTCCACACATTTTTAAGATGTTTTAACTATTTTCTGTCTGAGTGGAAAATAATCATGAACACAGATTTCTAATTTTTTTTTATTTTCTTAAACTATACATAATTGTTTACTTGTGTACCAAAAATCATCCCTTCATTATGGTTTTTACAGAAGTTAGACAGGGGGGGTAATTTTTACCCCCCCCCCCCATGACTACATAAAAAAGCACATGAAGAATAGGGTTAAAGAAAAGGTTACGAATTAAGGAAATTGACGCTGCTTAAAATCTTCGAGCTGAAAAGAATTTTGAACTGTTAACCTGCGTGCTGCTGAAAACGTGAACTGTAATTTCAAATCTTTGCAGAAATCAAAAATGTTTGTGAGATAAATCTTTTGATTTTGAAAAAATCTCATTTTCGTGTTCGTGCGCACTGATAAAGCGAATCGAAGAAAAAGAACATCGGGGTTAAATTTACATTCATCATTGATACATATACAAACATATAATTGTTCTTATAATTTTCTGAAATTTTGTGGTTCAGAAGTTACAATTTTTTCTATTAATTGTTTCCTTTGAATATCTTTAAAAAATCCTTTTCATCAAAAATTTTTAATAGCGCTTATTTTGTCTCTTTAAAGAAAAGGTTACGAATTAAGGAAATTAACGCTGCTTAAAATCTTCGAGCTGACAATAATTTTGAATTGTTAACCTGCGTGCTGATGAAAACGTGGTTCATAAATCGTGAACTGTAATTTCAAATCTTTGCAGAAATCAAAAATGTTTGTGAGATAAAACTTTTGATTTTGAAAAAATCTCATTTTTGTGTTTTTTGCGCACTAAGAAAGCGAATCGAAGAAAAAGAACATCGGGGTTAAATTTTCATTCATCATTGATACACGAACAAACATTTGTTATTATGATTTTTTATTCACGAACACGGGGCACGTACGCATGTTAGGAATGATAAACAGAAAGATTTTGAGTAATCAGGTAATGAATTATTCAACTAATGAAGAATATTCAAATAGTTTGTTTCTCGATCATGAGATAATGCTTTACAGATATTACTTCGCACAAATTACTAAATTTAAACAATACTTTTAGACTGGAGGCTGACTCGTGCGATATGCGATATTGTCGAATCTCGCAGCGAAATAGCGTAATTTGATTGGTTGATTAGTTCGTGACATTTGTAATGTTATAGCGTACTAAAAAACATTAAAGAAAATGTTACACACTACAAAAATCTTATAGTTAAAGTAGATAAAAAAAAGTAAAAGATTCGTATTGTATATATAAAGCAAAATAAAGTTTACATTTTTTCACAATGATTACTTCAGTTAATTACTTAATTCTGATGCAAAAGAAGTAAAAAAACAAACATATAATATACGTTAATAGAAAAAAAGAATGCATTGACATAAGGACATTTTGATTGGTTAATTCGTTTTAATGACAAGGAAAGCAGTATAAAAAGATGCGCACACGGTCGTCCACAGCCATAGGCGTACGGGACGGGGGACGGGGGACGGGGGACGGGGGACGGGAGAGGGGCTGGGGGGCTGCAGCCCCCCCCCAGTTCTCTTACAATTTTGCTTTTTTCGGGCAACAGGTGCTATTTGTTCGGGATGACATGGACAACTATATACATGGCCTGATTCTTTGCAGAGCTGTTTTTAGTTGAGATATTTCCCATGCAAGGTTTAGCGTAGAAAATCGTGCGCACATAGTTACTATAAAAAGAAGATTATTTGCAAAATTTTGGCGAAAATGGAAATGAAATTGAAGACATATTGCACAATTCTTTATTTTCATTAAATCCTAAATATCTCCTGTTCCCATGAGCATGCTTTTGTAAAAATTGATGATAAAGATAATATCATGTTTTATCCATGCACCAATTTCCGAGAGAAACGAGTTATTTTTCATTCCGTTATTGAAGAAAGAAGTTGAAAACTAAAACCTCCTTAAGGGTGAGATTATACTACGGACAAAAGATTTGATAATAACTTTAGCATCTATTCAAATTTGACGTAATATCGTTACGCTAAATAGCTACGAGAAAATATTTCTTAGCACGTAAACTGTTTGATGTCTGCCGCAAAATATTGCAATTATCTTTAGCAATGCAAACTTT
>JAUKPT010002795.1:0-10587 GCA_032273505.1 Nanomia bijuga
AGAGGGGGTGGGGCTGTTTACCTGTTTCTTTTTAGGACTCGGGACCGTCATTTCTGGATTCCCCGTACCTAAATTTATATCCCTACCAATTTTTAGCTTAATTTGACGACTTTCATTTTTGGGGGTTGGGTTGCTGAGTGTGGTCACTTACGATTGTTTTCAAGTTTTGGGACCATGATTTCCGGATTCCTCGTTTTTCACTTGGTTACCATGCCAATTTTTATCTCGATTCGACCATTTTTATTTTTGAGGGGTGGGGACCGTCATTTTCGAAATCCTCTTACCGAAATTAGTATCCGTACCAATTTTTAGCTAAATCCGATGACTTTGAATTTTTGGGTTAGGGTCAGTTTTTGGGGGTCTGGGGTTGTCTGTCTGTCGGTCGGGTGATAACGTCATCAATATGAATGAACACGTTAAGGTTCACATTTAATTACGAATATTCTCGGTAAAATCCTCGGGTTTCGGATGGCCTCGGGGAGGTTGCCGAATGGGGCAGATGCACGAAAATCACACTACTGGAGCTATAGTCCGCGGATTAGCTATGCATGGTATTACTATTAAGCGACAGTGACACGAAGGTATAGTGTATGTATTCTAGTCGTGGATTCAAATCCCGGAAGGGTCATTACCTAGGAAATCGGTTCTCGTTGCCATCTTGCTTAGCACTCATCATTAATTGAGTCGCACCCAGGCCCCTCTTCCACAGGACCAGAAGCAGCAACTTTTTGAAGTTGCTGCGATGAGGATGTTTTGTGGTTGATATTTCCGTGAAATATTCAAGGGACAATACTTTTATCGGTCGGTATAACCGACGTTTGTCCAGAACAAGAATTTTCACCAGAAGTATCAAAAAGCGACAAATCTCAAATGAGATATTACAAACCTCGCACAAATTAAATCTTGAGTAACCCTCAGTATCATCAGGCAAATCTACCCTTCTTCGAATGGAAAAACATTGGAATCGTGTTTATCCTGAATCATTCCGTGACAATTGAGATTTTTGTCTGCTTACCGCGATCACCATCGCAGTATCGCACACTTTCTGCTACTGGGTCCACAAGTAGCAGCGAATGAAAAGTAACCCTTCGGGTGGCCCTCTGGTAAATCCAACTAACTAACTAACAATTTAATGAAAATAAGAAAACATAGGGACTTGCATATTTTGAGCGCTTTGACTTCACGTGTCATACTCCTTAGGCTACGAGTGCCTTCAAATCGAGGGAATTCAGAATAAATTGGAGAATGGAGTGAATTCTTTGAAAGCCTATATATTTGAGAGCAAACCACTAGATTTCGCAAAACACGAACAAGAATTGTTTTTAACACAAAATAGCAAAATTTAATGACTTAATCATAATTTTTTTGGCAAATTGTCATCTACATTAAAACATGCTTTTTAATGTTGCTGTAAAATATACTGTTTGTAATACATTAACCACCTGTTTTCTTTATCCTCTAATAACATTTCATAAGATTGTCAAAAACTGTTCGTATTTTTAAAAATTTCTCGCTACTTTTTTTCTAACTTTTATTTAGTTTTGATTAGTTTGACACCTTCTGGCAAAGTTTAAGATCAATTGTCTGGGTTAGGTACGAATTTTCCATATATTTCCAATACATTTTACCCAAAAACAAAACACTAGTTTTTATTTGCTCGGATAATGATATGATGCTGATTCTTTCAGGATTCGTGTATGGTGTTGTAGGAAACATCTCCGCCGGTTTTTAAGGTAAGGTAAGGTATGCAGTGGCGGATCTGGAGTGTCTTCAGTGTCTTCATGAAGACACTCGTTTTTGATAAGTTCAATTTTTTGGGGCAGTTTATTATTGTTTAAGACTTAACTGGCCCTATAAATTGTTAAACTGGGTCTAAGAAAGGTCCTGGAGTAGGGCTTTCCATGCGTTTTCAGTGCTTCAAATTCCCAAAATTTCGAGTAAATATCATTTTTGAAGACACTCAGAATTTTGGCCAGATCCGCCACTGTAAATGATCATATCACCACGGATGAGCTCTGTGATATCATCACAGATGGTCTGCAAAGAAAAGTCTGCAAAGAAAACAAAATCATAAAAGGGAACAAACCACTGCAAAAAAATTTAAAGCCATCGCAGAAGCGAACCGAAATATTAACAACGTATGAGAGAAGGAAGGAGGGGAGAGGAATACAAACACTACCTAGAAACATCAATGGCGGATCTGGAGTGTCTTCAGTGTCTTCATGAAGACACTCATTTTTGATAAGAACAATTATTTTTTGACAGTATTTTCTATTATTTAAGACTAAGTTGGCCCTACAAATTGTTAAACTGGGTTCAAGATGATGGCAAACACTCTAAAAAATAGGTCCTTTAGTATGTGTTTGCATGCGTTTTCAGTGTTTCAATTTTCAATTTGCCGTTAGCTAAGTGGGAAAAATTATATATCACTTTTGAAGACACTCAGAAAATGGGCCAGATCCGCCACTGGAATCATCGCCAAATTTCGGCTATTTTAGCCGTTTCATTGGTTAGAAATTACATCATGAAGAAGCTAATTGGTTAAATTTAAAATGTCACATTTTGATCGTTTGTTAAAATCAAAAACGATAAAAGCGTTTCTAAATGCGCCAATCAGAATCTTGGTGATGTAATAATCAACCAATCAATCGGCTAAAATAGGCATAATTTGGCGACTAACCTTAACCATGTACGCCAAAATATATTGCTCGATCATAACACGTCAATCACATTCAAATCACGTCTCAATTCTCAGGAGAATCAAGACTTTATTGTCGCCTTCATCCATTCAATAATCAGATAATCGTTTCCCTGTCGAAATCCAATTAAACCGGATTATCCATATCGGATATTTTTTCTTCCAGGTAAATGCGCTAAGTCTCTCCATAGACATTGTTGTCTGTTCCGGATTAATGGCAACAAGCAATTCATTAAATGCATAGATGTGCATGAGTCTCCATACATGGAAGTCATATTTGAAATAAACACGTTCGTATTGAGATGAAAATGCCAACCGCTGATTCGCTGCATCGTTTGCATCGTTTGTATGCTAAGACAAAACAGGATGTACTGAATTTTATTTTTTCCGCGTCCTCGTAAAATCCTATTTTAAAGAAATCCTTGTATAGTCAAAACACTAACACTTTTTCATTTTTAAAAAGTAATTCTTTTTTTTTTCTGCATTCTTTTAACATAAATTCCTTTCAATAGAAGAAATATATTGCCTGCATTTTATTTTTTCCGCATCCTCGGAAAATCCTTGTAGTCGTAACACTCACACGAAATTCATATTTTTTTTTAATAATATATGACCTTTAGATGAAATTTGACTCCTGTCGCACGGTTTATTAAATTTCTGTTGACTCTTTTTGGCTACTCGAGGCTACCAACGCGGTGGTACGTCGTCTTTCAACATAATTCATGTTCGTTGAGAACCATCTTCGTCAGATACTTACTGGATGGGGGGGGGGGTGGATGTTAGAGGCGAGTGTCATTACCAATGATGCAAGAAAATGCACTCGACTCGAGCTTTAAGCGATGACACAACAACTATCGTTAGGCAACGCCGACATGTGAGGAAACTGGTTAGTCAGTCGGTAGCTGACGAAACACTAGGTGGGACTGAGGCCATGTTTCAACATAAGCGCAAACCATTAGGTTTTTGCCACCAACGCACGCTCAGGGTTTTTGATCTACAGAAGATTCTCACTTTTTATCAAAGCATGGCGTTGCTATATTTGGAAATCATGCTTTAGCTCGAAACGGTCTTTATTTTTTTTCGACCGGAAATGTCTGTTAAGCATTTACCTGTACCCGGCCTCACCCCCACCCCTCACCCTCACTCGTCACCCTCATCAATCCTCGTTTTAACAGACTTCTCCTGTTGAAAAAATGAATAGGGGAAAAGCGCTATGTGCCGGGGTCATGGCGTTTTTTATTACATGCATAGACATCGTCCAGGTCTTTTTACGTAAAGTGCCTTCCGGGTGTTTAGTGATTCTGCAACTTTTAGGAAACATTGTTATCAGATACTAGATCATAATAAATCAATCGCGAAAAAAATTAGTTAATTATTTGGGGAAATCTGAAGTACTTTTGGTTTCACTTTAAGTGAGAAAAACAGTGCAAAGAAAGATTTTTTTTTTCGAAATTGCTCTTGGCGGTGCAAAGATAGTATTGGGATCTAAGGCTGTAATCAGAAGTTAGAGGCAAAAGTAGGTCAAAGCAAGATCGAGCTAAAAAAAACGGTCTTTAAAAAACGATGAAAATATTAGGGACATTGGAAGGCTTCTTTCTTTACCGCAGGTTTTTCATTTTTTCTTAACTGGTTATGCTCACAACCAGTATCATCTGGTGTTAAAAAATGAAAACCTTTTTGAGAAGACCCCTTAAAATGAACTCTGTATCGAATCCAATCTCTTTTTCTTTTAGATTTTCGGCGACGTGTATGAGTTTGTGCACACTGGTATCCCACGACGACGCAAGCGTGAGGCTTTTAAGAAGACATTACATTTAAAACGAGACCCAAGGGTAAGTGAAAACACTTTTAAGAAAACATTACATTTAAAACGAGACCCAAGGATAAGTGAAAACACTTTTAAGATGATATTACATTTAAAACGAGATCCAAGGGTAAGTCAAAACACTTGTTAGAAGACATATTTTAGTCTAATACTTGTTATAGAATAATTTATCGTTTTTATCCAAAAGAAATTCGTCGTTTTATAAAATTTTCATAAATATAAACCTTTGCGGGAAATTTTATTTACAACCCGCCAAGTGCGTTTCTAACGAGTATTACTGTCATTCTTAATTTATCAGAATTTGATTGAGAAAAAAAGAGAACAGTTTTTGGTCTTTTCAACAAGGATCCTTGACCCTTTCTTCCACAGTACAAACGAATTCCTTGAAATTAATATGATGCATGAAATGGGTCAAAATATGCATATATATTGGTCGTATGTACATATCGGAATTCTATTTGTTCGGTGAACTCAATTTTGTTCACAAATGAATTAATTTCCGAACAACTGAGTTCGTTTTTATCTCAACGGTAAATATTTTGGCCAACAGGGGGGTAAGAAATAAGCACAATTAGGAAAAATAGGGAAGAAATAAAGAGATTTCTGTTTTTTCGCACCCTAAAACAGGGAAGAAATAAAGCAAAATAACGAAATGGTGGGGGGAAGAAATAAGAACTTTTGGCCAAAATATTTATCTACGGCCAAAAACAGTCTTCTCACTTGAATCTATTAGACAATGAAAATTCCTAATTCATAACCTTCTTATTCCCCACAAAAGAGATGGGTAGAAAAAAGCGTAGAACTCTATTGAAATGAGCAGATGCCTTCTTCGCAAAGAAAATGTATTCACATATCGAGTTCACTTAATGTTCGGTTCACTTATTGCATTCACAAATACGAGTTCGTAGATTAAAAATTTAACACGCTGTGTCTATTGTTATGTGTGTCTCTTCGCGAAGCGAGTACCTATATATGTAAATACGGCCATTATTATAATTTAGATGTCATGCTATGTATAGGTTAAAGCATGCTTCTGTTGGTAAGTGCGAGCGCAGCCGAGAAAACTTTTTAACGAACGCATGCTGTAACTTACTTTGAGCAACCACATAGATTATCTGGAATTAATTAGGTGATTTTTACATCACCAGAAGTATCTTTTTAAGAAAATTAATGGACGTTACCCCAAAACCGATTATTCATATATTACACATTATAAGTACAACGTATCCAAAAGTGGTGGGCAGGGCTGGATCTGACTCCCTCGAGAGAAGGTTGTCGCTTGAAGAAAGAAATTCATAAGTTTACGAAGATGGCTCTTTTTTTTATTACTTATTGTGACTTTATGACTACTTTCCCACGCATATTCGATTTGCTATTATATTTTTTCTTTTTTATTATCAATAGATTTTCTTTGTATACAAGGCTTTGCATAAAAGGCTTATTTAGACATTCTGATAGGAATAATAGATTTTCTTTCCATTTTATGAGTTTATTAACCGGCATCCTATAGAGAGCGAGGATTTAAAATACTACTTTATTTCACGCTTTCCCATACGAGCAGGGAAATAAAGTAACTTTTTTTCCCTGCGTTTTTGAAAATTCTCATTTTCGAAATGTAAATAAACTCATAGAATTACGTATTAACTGGTAAAAAGTGACTTTTTCCCTCGATAAACCCTCGATATTATTTTGATTGAGTTTGTTTTGCATACGATTTCCAAATTTCACTACCGATCTATCAAACTGTCAAAACTGCGTTTTCAGCAGGCAACACGTCACATTATAATTCTTTAGGAAACTGTTGATAGCGGCTTAAGTTTCAAACAATTTATAAAGGATTTTCAGTTTTCATTTGCTTTTAAATAAAAGACTTTCTGAAAACGTACAGACAGTGGTGCCATGATAATATTAAATAAATATTTAGTTTGTGACGTATAGTGTAGGTTGGCCTACTGTCTTAACATGAGGATCTAAAAGAATGACAAGCAAATCATAAATAATTACAGATCCATATCCTTATTATCTATTCTCTCTATAATATATGAAAAAATTTTCTTCAAAATCAGCTCCCTTCTTAAGTAAATAAGATACGCTACACACTAAATTTAACGATGCTCATTATCTCGAAGTTTGATCAGTTTTATATGATATGTCCACGGCTTTTGATAAAATCTGGCATGAAGGCCTGATTTTTAATCTGAAACAAAATAGCGTTGTTGGTAAAGTTTGATCTATAATTACCACAGTCATCGCACACAGCGTGTAGGAATAAATGGTTTCTAATCTGATTGGTGCGAAATTAAATCAGGTGTCCCCCGAGGATATGTTCTTGGCTCCTTACTCTTCTATAGTATATGCTAAGGATATTGAAAAAGGTATACTCTCTTTAATTAAATTGTTTGTAGATGATACCCATTTGTTCATGATCCCATATTAACAGCTAGTAACCTTTATCATGACCTTCATATCAGTGAAAAATGATATCTAATCCCGATCCCACCAAACTGGTAGATGTTCTCTCTGAAAAAAGTAAAGTACATCCACCATTACCTGCCATTTAATTCTCTTTCTCAGATTCATTAAATCCATGTTGACTATTGTGACATTATATTTCATTCGCCAGAGCTAGTCAATTGTTTTGTCGTTGAATTTCACTAGGAGCATTAATAAAAGAACGCAGTATAAAGCTGTATTAGCCACCACTAGTGCATGTAAATCCTCTAACAAAAATAAATTTTATCAAGAACTAGGATGAGGAACATTAGACTTTCGGCGTTATTTTTGCAAGATAATAAATAACTTGACTCCTGAGTATCTAAGAGAACCAATTCCTAAAAGGAATTGTTCTCCTCTTCAACTGCCATCTAACATTCCTACCATTTTCTTCCTCACTGAAACATTTCAGAATTTTCTTTACCCCAACAGTATCGAACCATGGAATAATCTTGATTCTGAAATTAGAAATGTGCCCATTTCAAGAAACGTATTCTTTAGCTTGATTCGACCACCAAAGAAAGAAAAATTTGGCTTTTCTGGTCACCACAATTCAAATAGAATTCGAGTAGGCCTAAGTGAAAATCAAAAGTCACAAAATAAAACATAATTTCAATGACTCCCATGACAGCCACTTTTTGGCAAAGTTTTAGGTAAATTGACGGAGACGGAAGTTAGAGGACTTTTGTAACGGAAAAGTACGATGCTAATTTCTTTCTTCTCTTTATTTGAATTTTTCGACGAGTTTTCGCTATAATGACTACTTCAGGAAAAAGTACTGACGTCAGAAAAATATTTGACCAAATTTTCTGATTGATCTTTTAAAGGACTATAACTCTACCACGTTTTAGGTTAGCTGCTTGATTTTTATGGATTTTAGAGAGGGGGCGGAATCCGCTTTACGGATAGAGCTAAAAAAAGCCCAACCCAAATAGGATTAACCCAGGGCCGGATCTAGAGTAGGGTTCTTAAAATGTAAACCTTACTTAAACAAAAAGACGTGAACTAGATACATTTTTCATAACAATCAAAATTTGTCGTTTCTCTTAGAAACCATTTGTTTCTAATTACTTTCTCTTATACTTTTTTGCGTGCATTACTTAATTATGTCTATTTAAGTAAGGTTTACACTTTAAGAACCTTACTCTAGATCCGGCCCTGGGTTAAGCGTATCTTAGTATTATGGCAGTGGGCGTACAGAAAAACCTAACAAACATGTCGTTAATCATATATACTCTAATCACTTTTAAATTGCTTGTTGTTAGATAAAAACATATATTTTATTTCATTGTCTTCAATTAATCAAGAAATTGTCAAAAAATCCTCAAAATACTAAACCGACCGAGAAATGGTTAATTTGTTGATAGCAACTTTTTAAAGTTCTGTTATGTGCATTTCAATTTCTTTACCTTATTTAGATGAGATAAAATGGTACGAAGTAGGAAAATTTAGATTCCCTGCCTACTGCCTACCGCCTACACGATATCTCATCTATTCAATCTATTCTTCAGGTCTGTAGAAACTTCAAACAAAAATGTAAAAGGTTAAACAAAAAGCTTGTACGTAAGAGCTAATTTAAACGAACTTTGAACGATAGGAACATATAATGATATTGCTTCTAAGCAGCTTCTAAAACGTAAAATATAGAGTTGTTTGGTTGCTATTTTATTTTTGTCATAACTGCTTTTTTGAATTTTATTTCAATAGCTCATGTCCAAATGTATTACTTGCTGTATAATGGTCAAATAATACGTGAGAAGGAAGTGAGATCAAATTTGTTTTTAAAAAAGATGATAAATTCAATAAACCAAGAAATTTAGAAAGATTGTTACTTAAATCAATCATGTTTTAAAATGGTTATCAGTAGGGAACTTTAAATAATTTTTGAATTCTATTCTATTCATCTTATCTTAAATGTTCATGGTTGAAGTTTAAATTGTTTTCCGATTGTAGTGCGGATAAAAGTATTGCAACAGATGGAATACATTTGTTTTTCAGAAGAAAGGTGTTTTGAATTGAGTGTTAACTGAAGGCATGGCCAGCATAAAATATGGCCTTATTCTATGCCGACAGGTTTCCGGGTTTTAAAAGTTCCCGACATTTTTAAAGGCTAGTTATTACCTATCAAAGACAAAATTGACCGTAGAATCCAAATATTCATATGCCGAGTCAAAACGATTACTAGATTTTGAGTTATTGACCCCTAAAAATTACCAAAAAAATGGTACTAAATTGCAAATATGTCACATTTTAATGAACATCTAAATTCCATTTTTGGTAGGATCATAGATCGCATTTAAAGGAACCTACATACTAAATGACAATGTTTTTCCAATCACTGTTCTTGGAATATTTAGCAAAAAGTGAATTCATCGATTTAGAGTCAGTACCTTAGTTCCTTAACTTAGAGCTGGATTTATACTGAGAGAAACATAAAAATGCGTAATAACAAAAGAGTCTTTATCGAGGAATTTATCAACACTATTTCAAGAATTGAATGGCTGACATTTCACATGAGACGATTAATTAATTGGTTTGTATTTTTCTAATGTAAAAAATGCGTTTTAATCCAACTCTCACGATTTTAGTTAAAGGTTTAACGTGGAGTCGTTGTATTTTCCCTCATCATTAAGCTTTAAGCTAAATTCCATGGCAATTGACAAAACTTTTGACATACATAATATATTAGTATTGTTCAAAACTAAAGGACAAAATAGAATTGTATTGTAATTTAATTGTAATAAATAGCCTGATTCATCAATTAAAAACTTTCTTTGTATTCATTTGTCTAATTAGCTGTTAAAGAAGATGAAACTTACAGTACGTGTGGACTAGTATTTAACCTGAAAAAAATATTACACGGGGAAAAGCAGTTTTTGCCTTATATCTCAAGAACAATTCAATCAAAATTTATCGAAATTTGCATTCTTCCTTGCCACGTAATCATTAATTCATATATTCAATGAAATATAATTTCAAATATTGTTTCGCCGTATTTTGACATTTTTGTAGATATGAGGAAAAGCTGAACCTCTTTGAATTTTTATTCGTTTTTTTCTCGAATGTGTAGCAAATTATGTTAACATTGTGCATACAAAATAAAATTTTATATCTAAAAAAGAATTTTAGATACATTCAATTAAAGTTTTCTGTCGGCATAGAATCAGGCCATATCTTAAGCTGGCCATGGATACATTACATGGGATCTGTCAGTTTCTTATTTTGTTGTTCTCAGCTAGATATCAAGGACGCTTGCTGATACGAATGACACGGATGAAGTTGCGAAAATTTGTCTAATTTAGACTATTGATCTGTTGATAATTACATCATCAAAAAATAGATTAGTTCACTTTAAAATGTCACAAGTTGATATTTTGTTAGATGACGAAAACCTTTTTCGCAAATCATGACCTTACTGATGTAATATTCGACCAAGTGATAGTCTAAACATGGCCATCTCTAGATATGGCCTGATATGTTGCCGTCAGATTTCGAGAACATAGAAACTACTTAAGATATATCCTTAAGATATGGAATAGTTCCTCATACATACGATTTGAGAACACCGTAT
>JAUKPT010002796.1:0-12780 GCA_032273505.1 Nanomia bijuga
CAGCAAGGCCCTCTCCAGAATGTTAAAAAGGCATATGATTTATACATGATTAAAATTAAGTATAATTAGCCACTAGACTATGTAGATGGAGTTTATCCCGGCTTCGTTAGCTTGAAAGTCCCACGTTGGGTTCTGTTCAGTGTTAAATGTTGCGCGTGTCGTTCTGTGAACCCAACCCATGTAGTAGTGCTTAATGAATTGCCTCTACATGGGATGTGCGCTTGGTATAGAAGCATAGATAAAGAAAAAGATGATAAATACAAAAAAGCAAAGATTTATCAACAATTTCAAGCCTTATGTTAGATTAGATGAGATATTTTATCTCAAGTTGGTTCTTAATACAATTGAAATAGCTTTTACGGTAAGACGAGAGAAATACAAGACAAAACCACCAATAACTAAACAGCGAACAAAACATATCGAATAGAATCAAAAGAAATTCTGCAAAAATGCTTACAACTCATATGAGATTTGCATTGGCTATATTAAAGATTCTTGTCGTTTTGAAAACACTGCATTAAAAGATATTTATGTTTGTAAAACCACGAAGAAAATACTACCGTCATCCTTGGGGAAAGAGCTTCTTGGAGTATTGAGTGACCAAGCAAAGGGGATGACATAGTCTCAAAATAAATTTGCCAAATTGATATGCAAGCGTTTCACTTTGTCTCTGTATTGGAAACGCCCATCGTTGGAAATTACAGGTACCGGTAGGTTTACTGGATGGGATAAATTCTTTATAAAAAATGCTACTCACCATGGTTTAACGGCTAAGAAATTTTTGCATTTAAGAGTCTTTAAAAGAAGTAAATTCAGCCATTTTGAGAATTTAAGCATAACAGTAATTGGCAATTAAACTATTAACCAAGGTTGTTCAAAGCATATTTAAAACTGTTTTAAACTAAACACTGTTTAAGCCTAGTGTACTTTATTTAATTACAATAGAAATATCTCGTGTTAAGCTAAATAACGTTCGAATAACCGGTCCCACGATATGCACTTTTACTCGATACATCCCGACCAAGTGCCTCGGTGGTCACTTTTCTTTCTGCCGAGGAAAAAACTTAACACTGCAACTTTTGCCGAGGTCGAGGATTGTCAGATAATTTTTTCCGGGAAAAAACTAGCGACTAATTTTCACCGAGGGAAATAATTCAGTGTTTATAATTTTATAGGGGCAGTAATATTTTGCTAGGTAATTGTTTTTGTAAAAGAATTATGACCGGGGCTTGTGTAGCTGGCCCGGGAATTTTTCGGTGATGCATTTTGCTTCCGAGGATTTTCTCGCTGTTTTTTATTTTTTGGGAGAGGCAGTAGCCATTGAGGTACTTAGCCGGGACGCCTTGGTGGGCCAAATACAAATAATGGAGATTACTGGAGGGGTCGAGAGGATGTATGTTAATAAAGGACCTTAGAGATTCGCATTCCTCGTGTTATTATTTAAAGTTGGAAGCATAATGTTCATAAATTATAATCTTGAAATAAGTATATTCCTTAAAAACCCAAGAACCTAAGAAGCTGTAAACTTCTACAGAAAGGAGACAAAACGAATAGACAAATAGTCATCAAAATTTGAAGAATTCTCGCCAAACAATGTACAAGAGTGCTAATGGGCCTTTTCAAATAGGTTTTTATCGTTTTTTACAGAAAATTTCTGTTAAGTGGGTTGGGGTCGAACATTCTCTGCTAAAACACCAGGGTGGTAAAAGAGTAAATTGATTTGTGTTATTCAAAAGGAAAGGAGGTGGGGATGGGTAGAAGGAGGATATAGTATGGACCAGTCCAAGTGAGTAAAAATATACGATAGACATACAAAAAACATTATTATGAATGTGCATATATAATATTATTGAAAACAAAAATACAAATAATCTTACCCCTTAACCGACCACCACAGACAGACAGATAAACAGACTTAACACACCAACTACTAATATCTTTATTTTGTCTTTCTACCTCTCTCAATATATCAGAAACATGAATAACTGGTTCAATATCAATTTGATTACACGGAAATTAGGTTATTAATGAAATACGGTCTACCTGTGTTCTTTTGACTGTAAAAAAAGAAAACACAAAAAAATCTCATTTTCCATACAGACGCAAGACGACAATTCAATATCAATTGGGATCATCTCTAATTTAGATTATTGGTTGGTTGAAATCTACATGACCAAGAATCTGATTGGTTTATTCAAAAATGACACAATATGTTGTATTCCTCAATTCAAAAATGATAATATTACTTTTAAATGAACCAATTAGAATATTGTTGATGTAATATTCAACCAATCAATAGTCTAAATTAGACAAACTTTTGAGATAATTCCTAAGCTCGTCTTAATATGAATAATTAAGAGCGGTGTAAATTTTGTGGCTTATCAACACGGCGGCCAATCTGAATTGAAAAACGTAGCATAACTTTTAAGTCTCGACTATCTTCTTGCTTTAAATCTTGTAATGGTTGTACACTTTTTCTGATAAATAATTGATGTATATGTATATAAAACAAGAACCGTGTTCTCTGAACTGACATCTTAAGGACATGTCACATATAGTTTTATACGCGAGGTCAACCCACCTAAAAAGAAAAGTTACTTGAAACAAGCACTGTTTTATTCCGACAGTTTGTCCACGCCTGTTCCCTCTGATTTGCTTGTAGGAGCTCACCGTGCTGTTGATTCGCTTCTATGCTACCATCTACGTGGTTGCCTAGTTACCACGCTAACATATATTGACTTTGTTGTCACTTGCATCTATAACAACGCCAAGCCGTATGTCTTTTAATTCTATTGTTTACATTACTATTGGTGACATGTTTTAGCTTTTATTCTCACGCCCTTTCGCTTCGCTTAAACTAGATCAATGGCTGTACCTGGCGCGTTGAGCTACTTCTATTTAAACAGCCGTCTGCCAATGACCTAGAAGCCTTTTCATAGACCTGTCTGTCGTATTTTTTTTTGATTTTGGATTTTGTTCCCACGAAGACACACTGCTAGCTGTGGTCTGACTCTCTAAGACTTAACTGGGCGACACACGCACTGCACAGAATGAAGTCATTTAAGCCAAATTCTAGCCATTCTCATTTTCCGTCGAGTCACTTGACATATAGACAGTATTTAAGAAATAATTGCACCCATATGACGTTGAAGGGGCATAATTTGATAAATCAGCACCCATATGGTTCACATGGACATTATCTGACTTCAGTATTGCTTGAAGTGCGATTCAATAGAGTCTGTTATTTTCTCACGTTATGATAAAGCGCCATGTTGGTATTCAAGGGTCCTTTGTAGCAGCATGTTATATGGTTATAGAACGAACACTAAGGTGGTGAGAGTAGTTATATACATTAATCATATGACCCACCATTGACCTGGGCGCCCAAATATTTTTTCCGTTTCTACGCTTTTATTTCATTATATGGGCTACTAACACTTTAGTTAATTTCTAATTCATGAGATTTTGTCTCCAATCTTCTAGCAGCGTATGGTGATTTGAATTCTGTATGTTTTTCAAAATCCATCTTGTGCTGGTTCATACTTAAGATTCAAAAACGTGCTTGTTTGTTTAAAAGGGTTGTAGTCAGCTCTGATATTTGAAGTAATTCAACTTAACTATTAATGGTTTTCCTGCATGATCTGTCCAGATAAAAATACGTGTTTACTTGGAAATCAGAGATCAAAAATATATAAATTTCTACCTTGTAAGAAGACACTCAAAGTCATAACATGCCATAAATATCTAGCTGCTGCAGCTCAAATGATTTTGATATGTATGTATGTAATTTATTGCCACTGATTTAAGCATATAAAATATATAAATAGGCATGTTGCCCACATCGAGGGGCAAACAGGTAAAAAAAAATCCCCCAAAAAAAATCCCAGAAAAAATCCCCAAATCCCGAAAAAAATCTCAAAATCCCCAAAAAAATCCCCAAATCTCAAAAATCTTTGACATAAGTGCATCAAGTCTTTTCAGAAATTTAGGGCTCCAAATGTAGCATGCAAAACAAATATTCCTTCATAGAAGACTACAGTCTTATATAACTTATGGCCAAAATGTAAAGTTGTTGAAATAAGATTTCAATGATTCTGTGTGTTATAGTCAACTCTAGGTCCTTCATTAATACCCTTTCTTTTTACCTTTTATGAGGAAAGAAAAGAATTTTGTTGATAAATTTATAATCAATTATTTGTGACTCAAGGTTGAATTTTAAAGCTATTTGTTGGATCGAATGTTTAATGACACGTAATTTTTATTTTTTGTAATATTATGCTTAGTTTGTCATTATTTTTGTTTTTTTGATCAAGTCATAAAGAAATACATACATACATTATAGGGCCCCAAACGCAAACTCATCCTATGGGCCTCAAGAACCTTTGTTGCGCCATTGCTTTAATGCAATCCCAACAAAGTCACAATCCTAACAGGGTAGGTGGGGTAGGGGTGTCCATCAAACGCTTTGACGCCTGTAATTATTTTAAATTTTTTTTATCCTTTCTGTTTTTGCGTGTCAGTTGGTGTTCGATAGTTAATCACGTCACTGATTAGAGCCCTTTATATGTTATTTTCTTTAGTTTTATTGTATTAACGTTGTATATTTTTTAAAATGTGAATAAAAAAAATCTAGTATGCGATAATCGACGTCTGTAAAAGTAGCCAAAATACGCCTGACGCGAAAACCTATCCCCTCCCCATAACACAGTTTTACACCGATAAGTATGACCCATCTTCAGAGAAACTATTCTTTCATTTTGTTTGGGAACAACATAAGCCAATCTCGTAGGTTTTCATATGTATTCAAACACCTTATGAATCAAAAAAATATCAAGATGAATATTTTTCATTTAAAATGGTTTTGTTATTTTATCAATATGCGTTTTGTTCTAATTGGAAAGTGGAAATACGTTTTAGTTTGTTCCATTCGATTCCCTTAATCGTCTTAAATGATCTCTAAAACGCAAATAGAAAATATACTTTTTACGTGCTTACGTATCAAGGTCATTCGAAATCGTAAGATGTAGATCAAATCATATTGGAGAGTATTATGTTTTTCATCAGAAATCCTAAGGTTAATAAGTTAATAAGTGATTTTCATTTTGCATTTGGCGTCTACAAAATGTACGGCATTTACGTCCAGCGAAAAACATTGAAATGGCGTTTCGAGAAGATACGCTGTTTTGCGTCTAGAGATGATTAACTGTCATTTTATGTTTTTACGGTGTTTTTTCGACACTCGTATATTACATAGTTTCTGGTACCATTTTTTGGTTTCTAAGGCCAATAATTTTATGACGTCTGCCTCAATATTTTTCTTGTCAAATTAAATGCCGTAAAAAGATAGGATTTTGATAAAGATATTAATGTTGCACTCGAAAGTTGAGCATTACTCAATCCTCTCTACGCCACAGGTTAACTTGGGGTAGCGTAAAAATTCGCAAAATACCTCTTAACTCACATCTCGCAAAACGTTTGGCAGAATTAGGACCCCTTTAAGGGAGGAGAGAAAATTGGATAATTTATGATTCATTTAAAACCTGATATTATCATTTTTTACTTATGAAAGTTATGACGTTTTCAAATCAACCAATCGTAATCTTTATGATGTGATATTCAACCAATCAATTTAGTCTAAGCTAGAGAAATTTTAAGACGATCCATAAGGATGAATGTTTCGGATAACGCCTTTCTTATTGAGGTGATTCAACTTTGAATTTATATCAAGTTATCATCATCATGTGATATTTTGTCTTTTCAGAAAATCAATTTAAATGAAGTATTAATGATGATTATTCATACCAGCATTGTGATTGGTTGGATCATTTTAAGTTTGAAATGATCCCTTATCCGAAACAGTCATCATTAATCAGCAAATAATTTTCGTTGAAGAAATGGATAATACTATCAAATTTTCGTTAATTTTAGATTTTCAGATTTTGATTAGGAGGATATCTAAGTAAAAGAGAAGTTTTCGAAGCTTCGGGAAAAAATCGTTTAACTAGCTTAATCAAAGCTTAATCCGTCTTCTATGACCTTAATTGTACCTACAAATTCGTTGAACTGTTTATTTAGTTAATGACCTTGTTATATATTATATCCATTCAAACTTTTAAATCTTATTTGTTTCGACGAAGGAAACATCTGAGAATCGTCACAATTTTATTGTTTTTGAATTAATATTGGATCTACTCCTTTTCCTTTCTAGATAAGAGATCATCTCAAAATTAGAATAAATCAGTTTGTTTAGTGATCTAATCAAAGGCAACATTGTGTAATACCAGGCCTGTCAGTAAGAAATGTGTGCTTGATCATCGGTTGCACGATCGCGCGCAGGGCTTGCACGATCGAGTGTGTGTGTCAGCCAATTGATTTCTAAAGCAGTTGTTATCCGATCGAAACGACTACTCCTTATTCTATGTAAAGAACCAGGCTGAAAATAAATTTTAAAGATTTAGTGCGATTGTTGCGCGATCGCGATCGGCTCGATCGCGCTACACTGGCCTGGTAATACTTAACCAATCAATAGTCTAAATTAGACAAACTTTTGAGGTGATTCCTAAGAAGTTACCTAGAAATAATATGTGAAACATTTCATTGGTAGTATGTCTTAATGAATCTGAGAGTTTTGTTGAGAATTTGTCAGTATTTGATATTTCGAGAAAAAAATTTCAATAAGATTTTTAACCCTATCCAGAATTGGGAGCGGTTGTCATTTTTAAACGGTTTAAAATTTTTGGCTAAAATCATCTGATTTTTCCTAAAATTTATCTAGCTACATTTTCCATATATTTTTGTGTTAAAATACGTGGCTACAGTACCTTTGCCCAGGTAGGAATTTGTTTTTTTCTTATTGTATGAAAATGAACGCGATATATTATCACTAATAAGTTTTTTCGACGTCGAAAAAACATCGAAATCACGACGTCAAGATTATGTCGAAACTCGATGATATTTCGAAGGTTCAAATTTTTAACCGTCGTATAACGACGAGATTTCGACGTCGACTCGACGTTTTTTTAACGTCGAATGGACGTCGAATTTCGACGTCGAAGACTTTTTGACTCGACTCTACGTCGTGAGCAAATTGAGTTATTCTGGTCAGAAATTTAATCCAAATAACAAACACGGCGGACTCTTAGAGTTTACCATGACACGGAGGAGTCACAAAATTAGAACCACTGTATTCATTTCCTATCAAAAGAATTATTATCTATTTCAAAATGGCTAATCTGACCCCGTTTGTCCTGATTGCAAAATGTGCACCCTTTTCCTTGTTTATCCCCCTTTTATTCCGGATATCTGATTACATCTGTGTGCCAACTTAAATCATTCTACAATTGATATAGCCAAATAACACAGAAATAACATGCAAATTTGTACACATCTGCACATCCACTAGGTTATCAAATTCAACACAATGAAACTAAGAAGTGTTTTTGTTTTTATCAATAACATGCTAATTACATCTAGGCATTTAAGTGTTTGCCGAGTATCGAAGATTATCTGGAATTCCTGCAAACACTTTGTTTGTTTCGGCTATAAAAAGACTTGGCAGAATGGAATATTTGATCATATGGCCAGACTTAGTGAAGAAGTAATCAAATATTGGAGCAAAATAATGTCAATATTATTAGTTACATTGTTGATCTGTGACTCAACTCAAATTCTTTTTTTTGATGTAGAAACAATCTTTCAATGCCTAAAATATATGCCCAAGCTGGCATGGTTTAATAAGAGGGTGGTAAAAACACATTATTTTTCTTTGAAAACTAAAAAAAATCTTAGATTAGATAAGAAAATATGAAATTTGAAATATCCTCAGGTCAAGAACCATTATAAAAGTATCTCTATCACCTAATATCACCTTGGGCCTTACCTGCAACTCAGGAAGATAAAACTCTATCCAGACTTGGGGGCCAACGTGAACGCTGTGAAACAAAAAAACAACCTTTAAACACGAAAAATAAAAGGAAAAATCAAGTATCAAGGTGTAGATGAGAGAAAGAAAGATAGAGTTGCGAATTACAAAAATTAAGAAAATTTTCACTAGAAATGTTTGTTCTACTCTACTATGGGAAATCTGCCTTTTTGGAATTGCGCCATTATGCCAAAATAATCAAACGTCTCAAAGTGGCAATCACCTGGAATCAAGTCTCTTGACCCTAAAGATTATTTTTCAGCAAAAATATTTTAATATACAAAACAGGGGTTCCCTAAAAAACTCAAAATATCCCCTTGGCTACTTCCTTGATGTATTAACTTTAGGGAGAATTAAAATTGCATAACATTTTACCATATCAGATTTTATTATAGGCTATTTAAAAAACTAGTGCGAAATTCGATACGCATAACATACCTTATTTACTGCTCCTTTAGACATTAATAAAACTGCTTTGTTATGATATTCTTGTCTCCTTTCCAAATACTTGCATGCACTTATCACCGCCAGTGAAAAGTCTCCTTCACCTTTTTCTTTTGTTTATGGAATATATTTCAACATCTCCTTGTCTCGATCAAGTGTTTTGTAATCAATACCGAGTTGGCTTTAATCTCATATCGGATTGTATGTCAGCCGTCTGTTTGAAGGAACTTTGAGTGTTTATAGAAGTGTTTGCTATATAGAGTTATAATACGCACATCTTTAAAGTTGCTGTTACATTGTGCGGAATACACGTTTTTTTTATAAGAATATCCAAAATGAAATTAGACGAAAAAATATCTGTGGTTTTATTTTATTTTATCCTTTCGGCTTATAAGCAAAAAGGGCTCCATATTTTGAATACTTTTTAAGGATGGAACGTTCCCTTTAACGTCTAAAAATTAGGTTGAAGTTGAAGACAAATCTAAATCTTTGTCCACTTTTCGACAAGAGAGATAAGAATAGATGATCAAAAAGAAAATCACGATTCTTTCTTCACACAATATTTATTCTGTGAAGTATGGTCATGAGACAAAAAAAGAAAATCGTCAATTTAACATTTTGATCGCAAGGAGGAAAGTAAAAACAGGGTTGGTCGGGTAACTAGAACCGCAACCGCTCATTTTTTGGCCTAAAAATATCATGAATTTTTACCTCAATCCAAAATCTGAGTTTGATTCTTATGACTTAATATTGAAAAAGAATCAGCTTTTATTCTCTTCCTATATATGTCAGCCGCAAAGTGAAAATGTCTCTTTCTGAGGAACCGTGAGTGTATATAGAAGTGTGAGCTATATAGAGTTATAATACGCTTTAAAGTTCGAGTTACATTGTGTGAAAATGACAGGAATGAAATGAAATGAAATGTATATTTTCTTGAGCTAGAGCCCTAACACGAAGACAAAATAACTATACTGAGGTAATTCCGATGGATCGGATGGCAATACCATTTCGGCCAATTACTGTTATAAGTATGGAGATGATTATCTACATAAATCCATCAATATCTTTTAAACACGATAACTATCATTCTAGAATCAAAGATTGCCTTCTCAAAACAGAAATATCTTATTCTAAAACTTGTGATCAACTTCTTTATTGTGAAATGAGATTTTTAAAACTGAAATCAACTTCAAATTTCCCAACATCCTTTGCCCTTATTATATTAGACATGCAAGCGCGCAAAGTACTCTGAGTTATTTGAAGATGATTTGTAAAAGGGAAAGAAAAATTTGAAAAATACATTACAAACGAAAAACGCTACCGTATGTTGGGTTATTTGTGTAGATTATTTTTAGATTATGATTCACGAATACAAAATTTGTATGAATTTTAATTGGCCAAATAATACCCTTAGATTCCAGACAGTTATTGAATCGGCCATATGAGGACATTTGGACAGTAGACTGGTCGCTGACAAAACGCTAGATAAAATCAAAGGTAAATTTACCGTTTGATTGATTACAAATCATATTACTAAAAATATTTTTGGTTGTTGTCAAAATGTCACAATTCAATATTTTGCTAGGGGCAAACCTTAAAGAAGAATCTTTCTCGAGAAGAATATAAAACGTGACGAAAAATATTGAATTTTAAAAGTGGTTATTGGGATGACACCATAAACAAACAACAACAATTAGAATATGAATTTAACATGTAAAATAACATAAATATAAACTGCGTAAAAAAAATCTTTGACACTTTGAGGAAAAATCCCCAAAAGAATCCCAGAAAAATCCCCAAATCCCCAAAAAAATCCCAGAATACCCCAAAAAATCCAAAAATGTCCCCAAAAAATCCATAAATCCCGAAAAAAATCCTAAAATCCCGAAAAAAACCCACAAAATCCCAGAAGTCTTTGACAGAATTTTTTGAACCTGTTTGCCCCTCACGTAAATACTGTAACTTAGTTATAAACATAAATACATGAACTCGTACATCTCTCTTAAAAAGAGAAGAACAACACAATAAATAGAATATTTCTCTAATAGAGGATTTAAGAATAAGAAAGCAATAAAAATAAAACAAAAAAATAAAGACTTTAAAAAAAGATTTTTCAGGGATAAAACCCCAAAAAATGTTTCAGTCGAGTTGTTTTTGGTAATTCGGTCTGGTAACAGGAAGCCAAAATATAAGGCTGACCTTATAGTGTGGACTATGACTTAACCTTTTTCTTGCATAAGTTTTGAATGTTATCGTTGGCCAGTCTTCAAACACAAAAATAATTCCCCTTGACAATTTTCCTGGAAAAGAACTCTTTTCAAAATAATAAGTATGTGTTTACATAAATTGGCGACATCAAACGTTTCGAAATACCTCACGAGGTAGGTCATTTCATCGACGAGAGAAAATTATATGCTTCAAAATTATATACTTCATATTGTAGAGATAGTTAGGGAATGTCCAACAACAGGTTTTGTGACCCTTAGCGGATAAATAGGATTAATAATCCTAAACATAGCAAAAAGCCTTTAGGGGCCTTCTCGAAAAGGTTTTCATTTTTCTTAACAAAAATTGTCTGTTAAACATAAAAAATAGCTCTCCAATGTCCAAATCAGTTTGTAATAACCCTCAAAGCGTCACCCCTCTGTACTTTGCGCTTTCTCCCAAGGATGTGCATAAAGAAGGTTGTCTGTTAAGTTGTCTTATGAGGGGGTAAATGCTAAACAGAAAGTTTCTGTTAAACAAATGAAAAACATAGAAGCAAATGTCAAGTATTCTGGAGAAGCATGTGAGAAGTGTGTATGGAGAAGTTAGAGTGCCCTCGCTACGAGCTCGAGTGTCGGGTGTATCGTTTGTAATGACAATCGCCTTTATCATCCGCGCCTCCCATACAGTATGTTTCTCACGAAGACATGCTTAACTTACACGAGTAAAAACTGGCCCGCTGACAAATTTTTTTCCGTAACCAGGAAACTATTCCCTAACGGTACAACCATCCCCTATATGTACAACTATTTTCTATCTGTCCAACCATTCATAATCTGCATAATTAAGCGTTATCAGTACAACCATTCCTTATCTACACAACCATTCCTTATCTACACAGCCATTCCTTATCCTCACAACCATTCTTGTTCCGAATTAGCCTTTTCAATCTTAATATCGATGTATGGTAGCTGTGATGGAGAATTTTGTAATTAACGAGTCTAATAAACTATCAAAATCTTTTTGAATTACTTTCAAACTGTAGGTTAAAAATAGCTTTACCTAGGCTACCTTGAGACCTTAATTTATCAAATTGTTATTTCTTTAAAAAGTTTTTCATCTATAAAAGATAAACGAGAGGAGGTAATGAAATTATATTTAGTGCCACGATTGAATTATACAACCTACATACGCATGCCAAGTATCGGCTTTTATACATTGAAAATAAGCTGTATAAATGATATTTAGTGCAAAAAAGCAATTGTCGATATCTCCCCCAATTTTCCCCGAAAGTTAGCGCTTCTTTGTCTGAGAGTCCTAACCGGTATAAAGATTATGCTTTGAAGTTGATATCTTGCTCTATTCTTGAGATATTGTCGAAGTCTTTGTAACATTCCTGGCCTTATCATTTAGCTGGCCATGTAGAGACTTACATTTAGACTTACAACAGACCTTCACAGAATTACAACAGATTTACAGACTTACATTAGTTTTACAACAGACTTACAATAGACTTACAGATTTACTTTTAGACTTACAACGGACTTACACAGAATTGAAACACTCTCATACACTTTCATAAACTCTAAGATACACTCTACTCCAAGATACACTTTAAATACACTCTCGTACACTCTAAGATACACTCTCGTACACTCTAAGATACACTCTCGTACACTCTAAGATACACTCTTAATACACTCTAAGTACACTATTATACACGTTTATACACTCTAAATACTCTCTCGTACACTTTTATACACTCTCATACACTTTCACAAGTGAAGATGGCTGGTCATGTGAGTGATGTTTGCAGTAAAATCTTTACAAGAGCAAGCGACTTTAGAAGACATTCAAAACAGGTACACGAGCAGAGTAGACGACATGAATGGAATATGTCACAAAACATTTGCTCGTAAACAGCACAAAGAATGGCATTTGCGTATCTCCTCTCGAAACATACAAGGTGGGAATATTAAACAGAAGAGTTATACCAAGACAAACAAACTCGTGTTTTCTTCTCAGCTTCGTATTGCAGCTTTTAGTGGGATTATTGCTGAGTGGATTATTAAAATTCCAGATGATTACAGTTTGGTTGATCCAGTTATTTTACTAAAGGAAGCAATGGAATCAATGAAGACAATCATAAAGAAACATTTGCTTGATAATACGAAAAGGTTGAAATATACTGTGGCAGGACATGTCATATT
>JAUKPT010002797.1:0-12779 GCA_032273505.1 Nanomia bijuga
AAAGACAAGTGACGTCAAAGTTGATGTTAGTACTTACACAAAGGAATACACGCTTTTCTTTTTATAATAATAGTGTTTTTTGGTTTCAAGATGATCATTCTTAACTTTTTGCCAAATTCATTTTTTGTTTTTATGGCAAAAAATCGAAATTATCGTAAAATTGGTAAAAAAAAAAGAGAAATATCGGAATATCGGTAAGATAAATGAGAGATATTGTAATATCGGGAGAAAAAAGGCAATATTTCACATTATGTAAAAGTTAATTATTATTCTTAAAGAAAATTCAAGATTAATTATTCTTAGCATATTCTTAACTTTTTTTGCAATTTCATCTTGATCATTCTTATAAAGTATTTTCTTATATAAAAAAGCGTGTACACAACAATCATCTCTGATGAAATATAAGATCTATACACTCCATGTCCGGCAATGAAGCATTTTTCTGCCGGACATTGTGTCCGGTCAGATGCAATTTCTGCAGGACGTTGATACATGTTTACCGGAAATTGTCAGGTGTCCGACGGCTATTTCGTAGTCTCCATATATTGGCAAGGACTAGTCTTCAAATCTAGTGCTATATTTCTTGTTTGATTGGTTTAAAACTACATCATTACGATTTGGTCCACCAATGAACCTCATTATAAAATTTAGTTTTGACTAAGTAATGAGATTTTGAAATCAACCAATAAGATTCTCCGATAATTTCTAAGAACTTGACGTTTAATTATCCAGTCCAATTCCGTTCAAGATTTCTGTAATAAACGGGATCAAATGAATATATATGTAAATAGTGATTTTGATCGAATGTGACCAAAACAACACGTGTTTTTTTTTTAATTACTGAACGAGAAAAACAAATGGAATGTTTTCCTTTTTGTAAACAATGACAAGCCGCCAATAAAATGACTCGGTATACCGAATGATAGTTAATTTATTTTCCGGGAGAATAATTATTAGAGCGACAGATTTCAAGTGTCTAAGATGATTTTAAGTATTACTCACGTAAATATATTATGTCACTAAAGGTGTAAGCGGGACAAATTCCCAAATCCATTTCCTTTTATTTTTGGGTCTATTCTGAATTAAATCATTACAGTAAATGTTCCTTTAACATTTTATTCGAATTCGTATCTATCAGATTATCACGAGGGACTTGACATATATGTTAGAATCAAGTTTCATTATAAACTACGAAGACACTACCAAGATTCGGATAATAAAACGAAAAACTGTTCAAAATCATTGTTTTCCGAATTCCTTAGGTCATAAGTGCCACTCCCATAACCTTTCTAGATATCCAGTGGCGCCAGGGCTGTATCAAGACTAAATCTTCCGGGCACACTACATTTTAAAATAATATGAAATGGGATGCTTTAAAATTTAGTTGATTATATGGATAGTTATGAATTATAATCACATGTCACTCATTTCGTCTTTCTTGATATACTAGCAGGTCATGTACATTTTCTAGCTACGATACTTCGACCTTTCGCCACATTACATATTTTACCAGGAGGACTGTCCCCCTATTTAGATATTACTTGATTGTCCGTCATGAAGGTACTGTTTTAAAGCTGCTGTTGCAAGAGGTATGAGTTTCCGATATTCCAGTAGTCGCCGTTTATTCGAACAATATTCTGTACTTGTTATTCCGATCATGGCCATCTTAACACAAGGATTGATGCGTTGCCGTTAGAATCCTGTATCTTGAAATCTATTGAACCTTTTATTTGTAACAGTGAGTATTGAATGCGAATATCAAGATGAAGGAAAATGATTTTGAGGATGAAAGGCCACTTTCATCATTTTTGATTAATACGCTTTTTACCCCTAAGTATTCAATTTCATGGTGTAAAATATTACCACCGTGCAGATGACATAGCTCGACATCTTCTCCTGAAATCTTACCACCTTACCAGATGTAAGTGAAAAGTTCTTCTTTAATTAGCGAAAATATCGGAAAGATTCTATTAACCCCTGTACAGCCCAACAGAATAATTTGATTCAATTTATGATATTATTAAATACGTGTAATAGATAACATAAACTTTCATATGTAACATGTACTCTTTTTACAAACTGGGGGTTTAAAATATACTTCGCTGAGCTAATATTATTAAAATGAGACGTATTGTTTGTACTCATGATTAGATTTATCAAAAGAATCATTTGGATTAATGTGATCATCACAGTGTAACTTTAGAACCCACTAGAATGGGGAAGATTATTTTTAGAAATTCTGTTTCGGACAAAGCCCTGACAGAAGTTCTATAAGTTTGAAGTACGTGTTCTTTTAATTTACCATGAAGTTTTTAAGAAAACAAAATACGAACTCAATAACGCGTTTTAAGATTTTATATTTATTACTCTTCACCATTTACCAACCGCCAACCCTCGCGAATAATTCGTCTTTATACAATTCATATCATAAATTATTAATGAAGAATAACTTTCAGGGGATAAAGTAGTGAATAGGTTCTATAAATACCTCGAAAATCATTCGTATTTCTGGGTCCAGTAAGGACGATAAAGCATGGTACAAAAAGTTATCGTCTACCGCCGACTCCTTCACGTGGTTTTTATCTCGATTAAGTATATATACGATGACAAAAACATGTCCCTTCGACGTTAACGCTTGTAAAATCTTGCCTATGACGTATGAAGATAGTATGAAAATCTTGTCTTGGGTGATCGACGCCCGTAAAATAATACAAAATACGCTTGGACGCCTCTAAGATAAGTCAAATCTTATCTCCAAAAGCCACTTATTGCATATTTCTTACATATTTTGAGCCCTGAAGGGAAAGAAGTTTTGGTGTCAACCTTTTTTCAGATGCGCTGAGCGTCGAAAAGAAGAATCTTTAACATGCCTTGAGCGTCATTTTACAGGCATTTTTTGGGCGTCGATCGAGACCTTTATTTCTCCTCTCAACATACCCATATTTTTGTATTAACAGTTTAACAGTCTATGGTGATGAAGGGAAAATTGAACACGAAGGTTTTTATCCCAGTACGAAGACGTGAACACGAACTGCGCAACCTGTGCATCCGTTTAAGGCCTAACGTCTGGAAAAGTCCATGGGAAACTCACCTTGCTAGCAAAAACCTTCGAGTGAGTCCTCATATCAAAATTAACAAATTAGCGCTATGCTAGACAGTGCGCTTGCAGTTCAGAAAAATCTCAGCGTTCTCGCTGCAATGAACAAACAAAAGGAGATACATCAACTGAATGAATAAATCAAATATGTTAGAAACATGTAAATATCTTTTTTTCATGTGATGAAATTTTACAAAATATTTACAATATATAAAAACTTCTAAAAAATCTCCATATACATTATTTACATAATCGTTGTTAATTTAGTATTTTTCACGTGTCGTTACAAAAAAGAACATTTTCCAGTCGGTGCGTCAAGAAAGATCCAGATAGCGTTACATGGAGCATACTAGAGATTAAACACAAAGAAGTTTGTGAATCTGCAAAAATCATCTTGGAATTCATTGTTATTACAGTATTTGATTTTAATTGTTTATAAAATTTCTGTTTTCTCCAAGTTCATAAAAAAATTGAACTTTAGAGAAACATTGTTTTTTTATTAATATTTCAGGTTATCTGCGATGAGATTCTCTTTCGTCTTTGGTAAGTACATTTGCCATACAACGGCAAACATTTTCAGGTTATTTAATTCAGTAAAGCGATGTAAGATATCTTCGATGGTCTCCAAAATGACTTCACTCTGGCTTGACACTTTTCGGAAGCAGCTTTTCAGCAACTTGTTACAACTCTTTAACAACTCAATGCATATGTTCTTGTATGAACCTCACTACGAATCATCAAGTTTGATAATATTCTTGTATCGCGTTGAAGTTCAATTTCAGATACTGCTAACCGGCGTCCAATACGTTTATTTAACGGCATCAAAAAATTAAAATCGTACAGTTCCTTTTCTGCTTTCAACGATTCTCCACTGCTGCAGCTATGACTGGATTGACTCGATATTTTTCGCGAATCTGATGATGAAGAATTACTTAAACGCTCATACGGCTTTCTCGATCGAAACTTTTTCGTTGTCGCTCCCAAAAAGAAATCGCCTTTTTTCGCCGTGTTTCGGATTATAATATTCTGTAACATCTTCATGTCTTCTTTCAGCTCGTCTTCAGAAACAGCCAATCTCCTGCCTTTATTTTGGTAGTATTTGATGACGTCATCCGACTCGGCGTGGCACTCAGATCGTTTCATTCCTTTTGTCATCTTCATTTAAATCGTTAATGTTTATAATAGATGCGTGTTGAAAGTTGCAGTCTTTACCGTTTGTTAAATCGGTCTGCGCAAAAATATTTAACTAAGTTTAATTATTTCAACTCAACGCTTTATATATGTGTTGTTCTTTCGTTATAAGCTAGAACACGACTGAATTTATGTTTCGCGATTTTCGCTTTATATACTAATTGGCAATCCACCTCAATTTCTATTTTTGTACAGCAGACATCCTTGAATTACATAAGAATAGAAACTTTAAATTTAAGTGGGAAACTTAGTTATTGCAATATAATTAAAACACATCTCTTTAAAATTCTATCATTTCTTATCAAGAAAAAAATAAAGAAATCATTCACCCACAATAAATTTAAAACAATAGGCTCAAAGAATGTATGTGTGTTAATTTATCTATTGTTTTATTTATTGTTTTATTTTATTCTAAATTCTTTAGATTTACTATTGTTTTTTTAACGTTTAAAATTCAAAAGAAAAAAAAAAGAAAAATGTGGGTGAATTTTTTTATGCTTTAAATTTACTTTCATATATTTCATATATAAAAAAAATCTAATTGTTTAATGAATAAAAGAGGACAATAAGATCTTTTATATTTCCTGAAGAAATCGGACAGAAACTTGTAGTAATATTTAAAAAATAAACGAACAATAAGCTCTTTACAATAAAACAATAAATCAAAATCTTTTTATGTGTTTTTTTTACTAGCAGAAAAAAAAATAGCTGAGCACTGAAAAAATTGATTTGTAGATTTATTTTTAAAATATAAGAAATCTTGACGGAAGCTTCGAGATAATAGTTAGTAGCAGAGGAATTGTTCTTCATAATCATATATAGATAAATGGCTACCAACGCGTCTTCAAGGTGGAAGAATGAATAAGGATATGAATTTATTTGTGGAATAGATATTGCAGCTCTTGTTATAAATTTAGGCTAGCAGTTTTATTTTAATTGTGTGTGTGCGCGAGGTATTTTCTATGAGATGAAGAAATAATGAAGAAATATTTGAGAATAGAAGTGATCAGCTTCAACACAAGACTTTTGCTTCCAAAAAGAGCAACTCGAGATGTGTTTTGGAAGGTTTTATTGCAGAATTACTTTTTATGGATTTGTAAAGGTTAATGGTTAATGGTTATTTTGCAATTTATTTTGGGAGAAGTACAATAAAGTGGAGGACTTTGTAAGCTCATTCTATTTATGAAAAAGTTAAAAGAACAATTGACTAAAATTATCACAAAAAGTGGAGGACTTCGTTGCAGCCTTAGCACGGCTTAGTATGGGATCTTATTGTAAAAGGTTCGATTAGAATACTTAAATCTTGTCCAAGTCATATGGTATTATAGATATGAATTACCTTTTGAATTTATATTAGCTACAAATTAGTTATAGAAACTCGCTAATGAAATATTATTTATCTAGACTGAACACGCCATCTGAATACAGTATCGCATACCCTTGTTCAGAGGTTGGATTTTATCCCAGCACACGCTGTACATGTATCAGAAAGCCTTTTATACGAACTATCAATCTTGCTATTGAAAACACTGATAAAGTCAGGGATGTGGCAACGAAAGAACATTTACTTTTTTTTTCTTTATTTAGTATAACAGATGTATTATTGAATAGCTGTTTTTTCTCGTCTTTATTTCAATTCTCTTTTTGGGGAAATGCGATGTAAGCACACCACACAACCCCAGACTGAACTCTTAAAAGGTTGGAGCGTTTTCCCCACAAAAAATAGTGAAAAACGATATCATTATTACGCCATGCATATCATGAAAAAAAGAGGTCGCGCAAAGAGAAGCTGTTAATCAGACAAACAACCAAGCAGCTCTTTATCATTGGGCTCTTGATCGGCAAGAATCCTCATTGAGAGGATTCGGGTATTTCATTCCCTTAGAATCAACAGAGAAAGTAATCTCATAATCTCCTTCTTCAAAGGTAAGGTAAGGTATACACTTACGGTGGAACAGTCATCCATAGCCGTAGGCTAGTCCGCGGACTATAGATCCATCTAGTGTTTCGTCAGGTACCAACTGACTACCCAAATTCCCTCACATGGCATGGGTCAACCCGACGGATTTACAGCCTAAAAATCATAGTATCACACTTCGGTTGATGCTAAATAGCCTTCAATACTTCAGGGAAGTATTGTTTTTTTGTTGGCGCGACTGGGTAATGAACTCAGATCGCGCGGTATCTAGTAATGATTGGTGTGACACTTAACCGCTCGGCCATTCATCCGCTAAAAGACAATAGTTAACATTGATCCTTAAACAAAACATTGAGAGGAAAATAGGTCGTCTGCAACGCGGGGCGTGATGAAACTCAGTTTTTTTGTTAGAGGCTACCAAAGATAACTTAAGAATACTCTGAAATTACCATGAGATTACCATTGAATTCAATGAGATTACTGACAACGGAATTTTTCCCTTGGTCTGCCATGTTATAAAGTCGATTGGTTTATGCCTTCATAGCCATTTGAAAATTGCATCGCTAGGAAACTCGTGCTTAATATCAAATCGTACTTAGATATCTTACAAATCCATAGTTAGATCATGTGATTAGCTATGTGACCAATTAGAGTGAAAGTAATGTTCATCATTTAGAAATAATGATAAGGTATACTCTATATGAGCTTTTACACGTGCTAAATCATTTTGCATCCATGTTATTTTATAGTGGTTATGGTGTCTCATATAATAAACAATTCTCTAGCCGAGTCAAAATATTATGGCTTTTGATGTATTTGAGTCTACTTTGGCCAAAACATGAAACTAGAATAAAGATAATCGAAAATATTCACAAATGAAACTCATAGAATGTTCCCTCATACTAACAATTAAAATAAAGATGAATACATTTCTAAGACCCGCTAAGATAACAGAATAAGGTGATATTTGAACTGCGATTTTCATTCAAAATAAAGAAGATTTTTTTGCAAAATTTTCTGTGCGTAATTTTTCAACATGTTCAAATGTCATAATAAAGAGCTCCTTAATATCTACTATGTGTAAAATAATTACCTGAAATGTAAAATAACTTTCAAAGTTAGAAACGCTTGAAACTTAGAATTGTTCTAAAATAATATGCAGCTTTTTGAGGATTGCTAGATAGATATCAGAATGAATGCAGAATAACCAGAGGCGAGGTGATATTTTATTGGCTAGAAATTACATCATCAGCACACTGATTGGTTCATTTCATAATGCTTTCGTATTTTTTCATTATCTAACAAAGAATTAAAGATTTTATGAATTGAACGAATCAGTTTCTTGCTGATGTAATTTGCAACTAGCCTAACGACAAAGTTAGATAAACCTTTGAACCAGAGTCTAAGCTGGGGTAACTTTATTCAATTGTCTAAGTAATAGGTCTGGTTGCCCCCAAATCCTCTTATTCAAATTTATAAGGTGTTCGACCACATCTTGATCACTGTGACGTCACTTTCCACTTTCCAGTACTTCTTTATTATTTTGATTCATCTTTGTCCTTAAATTTTAGAATTGGAATTCTTAAAGGGACCCAGTACAGGGTTCGTACAAGTAGTTCATGGTCAAAAATCCACACAATCCACACATTTTCTCCTTAAAAACTATATGATTTTTCCAGACATTTTCTGTAAAAGTAAATATTTGTTCAGATAAAATATCATGAGCATTAAAATTGAATCGTGAATTTGAAAGAGTACAAAAGATTAAACTTCAAATTTACTACCAGCAAAATTCTCAGCAATATCTGAAATATAAGATTAGAAATTTAATGTCTTGAAATGTACATTTTTCACCATAATTAGAGAAGATTTTACCATTCCTTTTTTGTTTGTCCCAACTATAACTTTATTCGCTTATATCTCTTCAACCAAATAAAATCTATTATATTGATTAAAAATATCAGTGGTATCATCCCACAGATAGTCTTTGTTTTACTTTTTCTTTTATTTATTTCTGTTTTATTCTACGTCCCATTCGTCGTAAATCATTTTGTTGTAAATAAAAAAAAATGGGTCTAGGTTTAGTAGGTTATCATAATGGCGTTTTAGAAATTCCCTCTCATATCCCCACCCTCATAAGAAATAGAAGCCATATTTCTATATCTTTATCAAGAGACTGATAATGTTGCAATTCATCGAATCCTTCTTTTTCTTCCTTTCCTTTCTTTCCTGTGTTGTTAGTTTTATTCTTATTCTTATGACAAACTGACCGTATGGAACCTCAGAGTTTCCATTGTATTTGCAACATATCGTGCCGACCGACTCCATCTATTTTGCAAGTGGTCCTCCCACAACACTTTCTCGGTTTCAATAGCCTTACAAATCTAAAATCAAAACAGTTGCGCAAACACAACGGTACAAGGAAAGGAAAAGGTTTTAGGTACACACATTGAGGTCTTTGAAAGAATCCTCCACATATATACAGCAGGGATGCCAGCCTTTATCAGTAATTGTACAATGCAATTGTTTAAGTGTACAATTGTACAATGCACAAAATCTTTATGGAATAATGATTAGTGATTTTGAGATCAGTGGAGAGCCTTTTCACATTTGATTAGTTATTTCATTGAATAATAGGCATAGTGACACTGTGCTCCTATGGGAGCTGACGGATTCCGACCCCTAGTGGTTTTTGTTCGATAACTCAAAAGTGGAAAAATATTACGCCTCATCCTTGTCTGACTTTCATTTTTATTTAGTTCTACATCTTTTTGCAAGGTTTTAGGTTTTAGGGGTAGGTATGGATTTTCCTATATTTTCAATACATCTTAACCAAATACAAAACACCTGTTATCTTTTGTTTGGATAGTCATATGAGGCTATTCTTTTCAAGATATGTTTATGGTGTTATGAGAAACATCTCAACCATTCATTTTGAAATTTGGAGCTAGTGATGTCATTTTTCCGTAGGTAACAACTTAACCTATATTCGTGCCATTTTTTGTGAAAAACGGGGTTCGCATTCAGAAGATAATGAGAAAAGAAAAGTCTGTTAAAAATAAAATGAAATCTAAATCTTATACATTCTCATTTAACGATATATCTAGGCAGCGATAACATTGCATTCGGACGTGGAGCTTGATTGCAAGCAAATTATCATGTAAATCCTTTAACCTAGCTACCTTCTTCTGTTTATTTTACTATTTCCTTGTATGGATTTTAATAAAAAAGAATTAGTCGAATTAAAAACATTGACACAAAAAAATCATCTACACTTTTAATTGACTTTCAAAAACGGTATCTTTATGTTTTTGTTCTTTTCCGATATTTTGAAATGGTCCGCGCGCGAACTTCTTTTTTATTTTACTTATTTAATTGAACAAATATCAACTTTGCTAGCACCAAAATTGATCTAAACTCGTCTAACTTATATTTTCGCAAGCCTATGTAAAGCTAATTGATTTATTTATTTTACGCGTATATGTTGCAAATTAGCTCCGCTATCGTTTCGCGATAAGATTATTTCTCCTTTAATAAGCATCATGATTGTCGGGACTTGTTAATGCGAATGTTATAGAATGTTATCGAAAGTTATCAGATGAGTGGAAAATGGAGATTTCTTTAAGAAAATACAAAAACAAATAGATACAAAAAAGATTAGCATAGATAGAAATGTCGCATGTTGACACAATTTTTGTGCTAACTAATTAATTAACTAATTAACGATATTGAAAATTCTTATTTCCTGTTTTCCTGTTACTCTTCTTGGCCTTAATTATTCTATCAAGGTAACAAGGTGGTGGGGGATAACTTTCTTCAAGTTTCACTTTTCTCTTATCAACACCATTACTTCAAGAACTATTAAAAGTATGACAAAAGAATAACAGCTATCTGTCCATTTAAATACATCTGCCATTCATTTCATGCTCTTCAAACTACAAGTCGCTTATGAATGAAAATTCAATAATCTTTATTTACAACAGTTGAATTCGTCTTTTAAAAAATAAGCTGACTAGCAGTTTCCTTACATTCATGAATGACGATAGAACAAAAAGAACAGTAGTAACAAAAGGAGATAAAACAGTAAATCAAAGCTCAACACCAACTTATTCTTCTCCACAAGTCGTATCCGATCTGAAGTATTCGTCAAAACAACCTTGATGGCGATAACGTCACCCCTAAAACTAGAACGTAGGTTCACGTCATTGTTTTCGAATGTTTTTATTCAAATGAGTCACTCTCGTCATTTTTTGTGTTCTTTTTGTACCATTGCCATAGACATCTATATTCATTAGCTTTTATATTGGCATTGTCTTTATATATTATTATTGTTTTTTTTTAACGGCTTTGTGTTTTATTTTTCTATGTTATCATTTTGTAAATTTTTTTATTTTATTTTGCCTATTTTTATTTATTTTTTTAAATTTATTTTGCTTTTTTTTTAATTTTTTTTAATTTTTGTATTCTTATTTTGTAATTGTCTTTCGTACTACCATTATTTCCCTATTGTCAGTCTCACCTTTCATTGTTCACCTTCAACAAACGAACGAGTCATTCTTCAATGTGTCTTTCCTTCTCTCCCCACTTCTTCTCTTTTGTTTTCGTTTTATTGAAATGATCTAGAGGCACTTAATAGTTTTATTTCAAAGAGGCGTTAGAGAGAGAGAGAGAGAAAAAAGGGCGGGAAAATAATGGCGGGATATTCATAAGATATCTTTGGAGAGAAAAGATGGCTAAATCTGGCTAGTTATAGTCCAAACATTTGACTAAAAGTAGTGTTATTTCCTCTACTATTTCAACATAAATGTGTAGTAGGTTGTTGATATTGGCTGTGAAGGTTCGGATTTTTAAGAGATGTCGAAAAAACTATATCTGTAGAGATGCTGTAGGCGCCAGTAGTTAAGTATTTATTCATGTTTAATCAATTTTCAATTCAATTCAGGAATTCGAAGATAGAGTTTGATCATTAGTATATACACGAAAGTAGTTTATGTATAAAAAAATGAAAAAATTACATTTTTACGATTTTTTGCAGGATCTCACAGAAAATCATTGGCAATTGTTGTGAAATTGTGATCTATTCCACATTGCTTTTGACAGAGGTTTCTGAGGTGCTATATAATGAACCTTTCTCAAGGGTCCTTGTTGGATAGTAAATCATTGCTCCTGGGTCAGTTCGATCCTAGGATCTCCCGCACTCAAGGCACGTGACTGAATTTTTAAATCAGTAAATATATATTATAATGAAAGACGAGCGAAATTTGTCCTCTAGGTAGTTAGCAGAAAAGAAATATTTGTAAAATTAACTAAAACGAAAATTATAATAGATCAAAATGAAAAAAAAAAAATGATTCAAAAAATTGAATAAAAGTATGAAAAACAAAATATTACGCTTTCTATGGAACGAATAGATATTGCTATTGTGTACAACCGTAGTATACTAGACAGAATAATAGAAACAAGAAAATGACCCTTGCAGATGGCAAAATTCATGCATTTTAGTAGTTTCTTTTGGCCATCACCAGACTGGAAAAGAAAACTGTTTTGAACCGTTCAATATTTTGGGCTGAAATCTTCTGACTTTTCTTAAAATTTATCTGGCTACATTTTCGATACATTTTTGTGTCAAAATACTACCTGGGCCAGGAATAATACTTTTTCCAGGTAGATATTTTCTGTTTTCTTCTCGTATGAGTAGAAATGCGATATATAATCACTAATATTCTATAAAATTAATCAATTTTTCATCCTATTAAACCGGATTAGAACCTGATGGTACTAAAATAGTGGGATTTCTATAGAATATAAAATTGTGGGCATATCATATATCAATAGAAATCATTATTGGAACAATTATTCTTGATTTAGTAACCATGGATCAAAGCGATTATTCTTGATTTTTTCAAAACGTTCGTGATTCAGTAGTTAAAAATTTTCATTATCATTTTTTTCTTTTGAAGATTTACGTGTAAGTACTTCATATTTCCCAAAATAAATTTTTTTTTTCGATGGATTTTTTATGATTTAGTATCAATGTGTCCTGAAAAATTCAGAACCACTATATACCCTTTTTTCGTAAAAAGACCTGCACGATGTCTAGGCCTATTAGTAAAGAACGGTTCGTTCACATTGTAAAATTTAGATAATAATTAACAAAAAGCAAACAAATTCTGAATACAATGAAACAATGTAATAAAATTGCATAAAAAATGGCATGAAATAAAATTGCTTTTGCAATACTCTCCAAACAAAAGCATATTTCATTTTCTAACCCTATCAAAATGAATTAGTTATTTCATACCTTAACATGCTACTGAAGTAGATTCAATCATAGTTCGTATATCTAATAGTTATAAAACATGTTGTGCACGAATAATTAATCACCCAATGTATTGAAATTTATTGATTAAAACGATTAACTCGAAACAATATCATACTTTTTAACCAATTGGGAAATACGTCATAATATATTATATAATAGAAAAGACGTAAATTTGAAGTCGAGTGGCAATATACGATACCACAATAAAAAAGTTTGTTACAGAAAAGTAATCATTTTGGTGTCCTCAAGTG
>JAUKPT010002798.1:0-12778 GCA_032273505.1 Nanomia bijuga
CTACATTTAAATAAGTAGAATAATGTAAATATCCACAATTCTAGATGAAGCTATTCACTAATGTAGATATCCACAATGTAGATATCCACAAGTGTATCTATCCACAAATAAAGATATGCACAATGTAGATATCCACAATTCTTGATAAAGCTATCCACAAATGTAGATATTCACAATGTAGATATCCACAATTCTAGTTGAAGATATCCACAAATGTAGATAAAGGTATCCACAATGTAGGTAGATATCCACAATTCTTAATAAAGCTAATCACAAATGTAGCTATCTACAATGTAGATATCCACAATTTTTGATAAAGCTATCCATAAATGTAGATATTACAATGTAGATATCCACAATTCTAGTTGATGCTATCCACAAATGTAGATAAAGCTATCCACAATGTAGGTAGATATCCACAATTCTAGATAAAAATTATCCACAAATGTAGATATCCACAATGTAGATATCCACAATTCTTGTTGAAGCTATCCACAAATGTAGATAAAGCTATCAACAATGTAGATATTCCCAAATGTAGATGACGAATATTAGTTAAACTGTCGTAGCTTTAAGACTGTTAAAGTTATCAAGCAATTCATTTGCATCTTGAAACTCTTTGAAGCAACATGGAAAGCCACCTTGAATAAGACGACGATAGTGTTCAATTCGTTGAATCAGACGATGAAAGTGAATGTCCTGATGGTGATGGTTTTTAATGGGAAAAACTTGCTATCTTAACTTCAATTAGTAAAAGATCCAATCGAAGTATTTGCAGGTTTTATTGATCTTGTTATGCAAGGTGAAGATGATGAGCTGTTTAATCAAATAATGGATCGCATTACAAGTGCAACATACAACATATTGCTATTGAAGAAACACTCGATGAAAACTATGATACAATTGTTAACGCCGTTGGCGATGAAACAGAAAATTTTTGGTATGTATTGGGGAAAAAAGGAAATAATTGGAAATATGAATGGCTCATTGGGAAGCAATGTGACTGCACAGACTGTGGAGGTACGAGCATTCGTGACGTAGTTAAGGTATTCATTAAACTCTTTCACGCCATGCAAAATGATGGGCTTATTCAAAAGATTGAGTCTTACATTGATGAGATGGATGATTTACCACTCTGCGTTTGAATCGATTATGCAATTAAGAAACATGAGGATGATATCGAAGAGAAGCTACAAGAAGCGAGTAATTAACTCGATGCTAACGATTGGGACTACTCATGTTTCTTCTAGGATATAATATGTCGATGTAATGAGCTATCTAAAGTATTGGACGTGAATTGGCTAATCTAATCAATAATGGAATCATTCGAGAAGAGACATTAAACAATAGAAAGAAAGAATGTATCCAGCTGTACCATTCATCACTTTTGTAAATATGTTATATTCATTGTTGAGGTGGGCCCCTGTAGCAAGTTCAGACCCACACAGACAATGGTATAATTGTAAATATATGTTCCATATATGTTCTATTGTAATCTGACACTTTGAGACAGAAAATTTTGTTTGTTGTGACTCAAAGTGAGCAACCAAAGTAAGCCATCAACTCGGTATTTCTCAGCTTAATCCACTATTTGGATACCTATGTTAGAAAATTATGTTGGTGGAGGCTCAAAGTGAGCCACCAAAGTGAGCCACCAGCAATTTCCAGTTTGGTTTTATTACATTTGGTGGCCCATTTGGTGGCCCATTATAAAAATGATGTTAGTGGTAGCCAAGTTTTAATTTGAGTTTTAATTTGAGTTTTAATTTGAGGGGTGGGGTGCTAGGTGTTGTCCCTTTCCATTGTGTTTAGACTTTCGGACCGTCATTTTTGAATTCCCCGTATCAGTTTTAGTATCTGTACTAAATTTTTGAGGGGTGGGGATGTCTGTCTGTTCGTCTGTTTAGTTTTAGACATTGGGACCGTCATTTTTAGATTCCCCGTATTGGTTTTAGTACCTGTGACAATTTTAAGTTGATCCGATGACCTCTAATTTCCAGGGGTGGGGTTCACTTTGAGAGGCAGGGCAGTCTGTATGTCTGTCTGTCTGCGTGGAAAAATGTTTCCATATCTAGACAGCGACGTCAAGGTCACGTGGTCCAAGTCACGTGGTTATGATGTCATGGTTGCTAAGGACGCTGTGACGTTTGAGTTTGGTTGCTAGTGTGTACCGGTATATTGCTGAGGTTTTCTTTACTGGGGGAAATGATTGGAAATAAAACTCTCTTCGCTGAACAATATAACAGCCTACTAGATTGAAACAAACTCGTACCCAGTGCCATGGTAGCGTCAAAAGAATACTGGGACAAGGGTAACAAGGGTCCTTATTCCAACCCCTGTTTGTCCCAGAATTCTAGTTACCACGCAAGTTTTAGCGATCATTTCTATGATGTGTAACACATGGATGGCTTTGATAAGTATATTGGGTTTAAATGGTAGTCAATTGGGGACCCCAAAGAGAAAGGTTCCACAGGGACTGAGACACTTGATTTTTTTTGGGATTATATAATAGAGAAACTCCATAAAAAATTGTTTTGACATTGTTAATAATTAGTTTGCGGTTCAATCATTTTTTGTCATAGGATTGACGTACTATAATGGAATTATAAAAAAAACATAAATAATAATCTCTACACTGATTTTAATTTTTAGGTTTTAATTTTTAATTTTTAAACATTTACATTTACGTTTTTACTTGTGATTTTTTCATATTTGTCTTTTTTATGTATTTTTCTATATTTTTGTGGGTTTTTTATGTTTCTTGTATTTTTTTATATTTCTTGTGATTTCCTGCTTTTTACTTTTCTTTTTGCTTTTTCTTTGTGATTTTTTTATTTTTATTTTATTTTTTTTTGTTTTCTTGTTGTTTTAGTATTTTTTTAATTTTTTTGTGTGAAGTACATACGTGATTACTTTTCCCCTAAATTTATATATTCCATTATTAAGAAAAATATATCAAAATGCATGTTCATAAATCGATCCTTCGTTTTAACCATCTTCCATCATATTTATTCTTATTTTGAGTATTTCTGTCTTAAAATCGACAGAAATACTGAAAGAAAATGTCAGACTCGAGGGGAAAATAATTCCCAAAATGTTTACAAACATTTAAATCTTATGAGAATTTTTCTTAAAATATTTTTGAAATTATTTTTTGGAAGATTTTCTTGTAGTGTTTTCTAAGAAATCTGCAGTTTCGAGAATTTTTCTGAAGAATTTTGAGATCTTAAAAAAATTTTAAGATCCTAAGATTTTTTAAAGACATATTTTGAGATTTTAAGATTTTTTTTATCAAAGTGACAAATATTAACCATTAATCATTTAATATTTGCCCCTCACTCAATCAGACTGGTAAAACTGAGAAAGTTAGGAAACCCCATTATGTAAATATACGAAACATCCATTTCCTTATTTTAGTCTCCTTTTGGCAGCGAAAATGTTCATCAGAATTCTTCAAAAAAAGAGTTACAAGCCAACCGAATTTAAATCACGTCTTAAGAAAAAACATCAATTCAAAAAAATATTTTTTATCATTTTTCATTTTCAACGATGAATAAAGATGAATTTTTCTTTTGCCAGTTGTCATAGTGCGAGAATATGTAAAAATAGATAATAACTTGGTCAGCAAATTCTGTTCTATTTTTACCGTTTATTTACTTATAACGATGGTAAAATGACGTAAACTTTACGGAAAATGTCGTCCGATATGGGTTAATCGGAATTTTTGACGTCAAACTTTGACCGCGTGATTTAAGCTGTACCTTTTACGACATAGCCTTTTCATTTTTTATTTACATTTTTTATCACTTCCCGCTCTCGCGTGGTCCGACGAATTGAGCAAAAATCATTACAAATCCCATTTTTTAAGCAAAATTTCATTATTTTTCTAATTTTTCTATCAAGACTTCCCTACCACAATTTTTGATATGAGATAAATTCCAGGAGTAGTTTCAAAATTAGCCAAATATGGGCTTTTCCATCTATGCTTCCATGTGCTTTCTTGGAATGCACAACGGGGCCTGGGCACGAAGCGTCTGTACCAGACCTCTCTACTCCACGATGTGTATGTAGAATCAGCAATCTCCACAATTCTCTTCAATTCAGTTGCAGTTACGCTAGCCTTGTGTTTAGTTCTAGGTTTAGGTTGAGTCGTTGTGGCGACACCTAAGCCGCTCTTAAATGTTGTAAAAAGTATCCAAAAAAAGTATAAAATATAATAAAAAAGACAAAAAAAGAGTAAAGGCATTATTTGTTCCGAAAGACTTATCTATCGAACATCTACCGAAGAAGAACGAATCTTCTTCATATAAATTTAGTTTAACTAGCTTACATTTGCATACGAGAAGCAAATCATCACAATGAATCAGCAAGGTACCCCAAATTATCCCATCGCATCCCTCTATGTAGGTGATCTTAGTCCAGATGTCACCGAAGCTATGCTTTTTGAGAAGTTCAGTGCTACTGGACCTGTACTTTCAATTCGGGTGTGCCGTGACTTAGTCACCCGACGATCTTTGGGTTATGCTTATGTTAATTTTCAACAACCAGCAGATGGTAAGTTTTCCTAATTATATCCTTCTTAAGTTTGTAATTTGTCGACCTTCCATAAAACAAATTGACCAGTGATTTTTCATCCCAGTCACCTTCCCATGTGGGATATCGTTATGATAACATTCATATATTTTGTTATATAATTAGTTCTAATTTTCTTATGTTTCTACTCTTAATAGTCTTCTGTTTATCGAGTTATTCAACATGACCTCAACAATGATAATTCACAGTCAAGAATTATTATTAGCTACTAAAACATGTGGAAGTCGAAACTTGCCCCAACCTTAATTTGCCACCCAGTCCTGCTGGGAATGCTCTTTCGAAAATTACACCTACTTTGATCCACTATTTCATGTTAATTTTCCCCTATTGGCCATTCTAAATTCCACTGAAAACTATAATTTCAGCAATTGCGTGGTCACTTCTTTGATTATGGTACTTTCTAGCTTCACACCCTTATTGTAGTTTAGTTGTGGCCATGGTAAGTGACCTTCGTCCCAAGTTTCAGTTATCCCATTAAAATTAGCTTTCGTTGTGAGCCACCCTAGTACGAATTGTATTCACTAGCCGATGCTCTGAGGGCATCCTTGCATGGTGCCAGTGCTCAGTGATAAGCTGTACTTTGTGCCTTAGATCTGGGTGTAATACAACATGCATGCCTAAGGTTTTACTGAAGTTGTAGCTCAGTCTTATATTTTGTGATTAGCCCTTTCAAATTATTGAAGATTTTGTATATGTTTATGTTACTTGTTATTTTAGCTGAACGTGCCATTGATACCATGAACTATGACCCTATCAAGGGAAGACCATGCCGTATTATGTGGTCTCAGCGTGACCCTACATTGAGACGCTCTGGTGTTGGTAACATTTTCATTAAGAATCTCGATAAGAATATCGATAATAAGGGATTGTACGATACTTTCAGTGCATTTGGAAACATTTTGTCGTGTAAGATTGCCACGGATGGCAAGGGACAGTCAAGAGGTTATGGTTTTGTCCATTATGAAACAAAAGAAGCTGCTCAGGAAGCCATAGCGAAAGTTAATGGTATGATGTTAAATGATAAGAAAGTGTAAGTATGTATCGATATTTGTGTTACAAGGTTGTGAAGTTAATGGAGACAGTTACAGCAGTTGTAGAGCTGAATTGAAATGGGATGAATATTGTCATAAAATTTGGAAAATAATTTTTTTTAACTGTAGAACAAAGACCGAAGGAGTGACTAATTGAATTTCTAATAATCAGGAAACATTTTTTTGAAAAACTTATTGTTATGTGTTCTGTGAAGATGACTCTGTTTATTCTCTGTTTATCCAACTAATCTCCATTACAAACTTAATATTCTATTAAGGAATTGAATTCATTGGTAGACTCCATTGGATAATCATTTTTTGTAATTGGGAGGAAGTTGTCTAATGGCTTATCTAGGACCCTAGTTAAACACCCTACCCTTAGAAGTGCAAATATCATGAATTCCCTTGCTTGGCTCACTTTTAGAACATTTTGGATGATTTTTCAACAATAATTGATTCAACTGATTATTCTGGCCTGAAGAACTTTCACTTTGATTTAATGCTTAATTTTTAGCTTTGTGGGAGAGTTTATGTCAAAGAAGGAGCGACTTGAAAAACTTGGAGATCAAGCCAAGAAATTCAAGAATGTGTTTATCAAGAACTTTGGTGATTCGTTTAACGATGAAACATTGCGTGAAATGTTCTTGAAGCATGGGGAGATTACAAGTTGTGTTGTAATGGCAGATGATACTGGCAAAAGTAAAGGTTTTGGTTTTGTTGCTTATGAAACCCATGAATCTGCTGAATTGGTAAGATATATTGAAATTTTGAAAAAAATAAGTTTGTTATTATTTGTACTTGCAATGTAACGCATGGTAATTTCATTATATGGATTGGTCATTTTAAATGGATCTATAAGCCTAGATAGAACCTTGTTAGTTATAATAAAAATTAATGTATTTGGTTATCCTAAATTTGTTAATCAAAATGTCATTTTCCATCCTGAATCAGGACAGTTTAAAAAATCATAAGTTTCAGTTTAATAATACATAGTCCCAAAGAACAATTCATCGGTTCCCTTCATTATTAGTGGCAAATTAATAACTTAATAACAATGTATCATTTTGCCAAAATTTGAGTTTCACTTAAATGGATGTAGCGATTTTATCATGTAATTTCGTTTTGCTTTTTTTAAATTAATTTTGATCTTGATGATTTCATTGTTATTGCTCTGGAGAAGTTTTTAAGTTGAATTGATGATTCTGAACTTTTTTCCCCATCTTATCGATTGTGATGAGGAACTTTGCTGATATCATTTAGCCAGAATGTCTGATCAACAAATTTTTATCTAAGTGCTATTCCAATTTTTGTCTTCTGGACCACATTTAATTATATATATAGTTTCCACAGATGCAGTGGGTGGTGCACGGCGCATATCACCACCCAAACAAAATTTTTGTTGCTTCATTCCATTATTTAGTACCAAAAGTGGACACCCATTTCATATCGGTTTCAATGCAATTATTATAATTATTAAATATGAATTATAAATATGATTTCAATTTTTTGGGAGGGAATGTATACTTGACGTCTCCGCTCGTGGATCGCAACATTTTCAATGCCTGCAAAATTCACATTCACATTCACATTATCAAATATCCATTTTTTTTAAATAGTGGAATCTTTCAATCCTTGATTTGATGGCAAGAAAATTTGATGATTATCTTCAAGGCGAAATGTTCTTAAAATTACATTAACTAGAATTTTAAAACAATTTTCACCATACCACAACATGTCTGGAATTTTAGTACTGACCCCACTGTTTACCTTTCTTAAAATGAGTCTTCTCTACACTGCTGTTAAAATGTGATAAAATGTACAGTGATGATAACTTTAATCAAGTGAATCTTATATGATTATTGATAGGAGTACAGAACTTATTCAAATATTATATTATGACCCTTGCTGATGATAAACTTTGAATTATTGTACTGTGGGCAAGCAGGGAGAAATAGGGAAAAAATAGATTTTTTGTTATCTATACTAAAACAGTTGTAGCTTTTTCTATATAGAAATCTTGAAATAACTAAAAAAGAAATGAAGTAAAAATCATTTTTCGTTGCAGAGATGTTATTTTAAAATTCTTTTAAACTCTTAAACCAGTAATTTTGGATATTCTTAAAAGCTAGAAAAAAACATAAAATGAGATTTATGTTGTTTTCTTTCTTATTTCTGATACATAATGCATTTAGATAATGCAGTATCAATGGCATTTTATTCTCAAATTTTAACCCTTTTATGGTAAATTCTGCAAAAATAGATCAAATGTCAATATATAATTATCTGTATACATAAGCAAGAGACAGCTTGATGTTTTAAAATAGATGTTGAGTGTCAAAACTGGCATAAAATGAAGTTGCTGGTACTCATAATTCTGGATGTGATGGATTTCACAAACCTGTGTTAGTAGATGCTACAGAAATTTTAATCTATGGCAACACATTTCCACATTTTTCCGAATTTCCCACTTTTATTTCTAGATAATTTGTCCAAAAGATTATACTATGAAGCTTTTCTTCACATTTTCTATGAAGGGACTTGCCCAGATACCTAAGTGAAAATTTTTGTGTCAAAAAAGTTTTGTTGATTTCAGCTGCAAAAACGTTATGACAGCGATTATCATCCCGTGAATTGTTGTAAGATTTACCTGATTGTGAAAAATAAAATACTGCAAAATTTTCCAAATTTTTGCTGAAGTTCACAATTTTTTCCAAAATATAATGTTAAGTTCAACCCAATACCCTCTTCTAAATATAAACAATCAAATGCTTAGGTAAAATATGTTTACTTATTGTAAAACAATGGTTCCAAAACAATTTTTGGGCAGAAATTAAATTCTGCTAAATCTTCAAAAATGATCAACTGCGAAAACAAAATCAGTGAAAGGTACTAATGTTAAATGCAAACTTCAACATTTTTGGAACGTGCAAATATCAGCTCACTTTGAAAGAAGACTATTTGATCATTTAATCTGCTGAGTAGCTTAGAGTTGTGTTGCTTAAAGTTTACCTGGATGATGATTGGAAAAGGCATACTTTTATATTATTGTGCTTATCCAAATTTTTTGATATTTTAATTGTTGTGTTGTCATTTCTGGATATAAACATGCTGATGAATGTGGTAACTGATCTTTGTGATGACAATTGCTTACCATCACCCATCGACTGAATGTTTAATTCTGTCTACAAAGTCATTTGTCTTTTAAAGAATGCCATGATGTAACTAGTATAGGGACATATGATATAATATAATTGATTATTTATCATTATCTGAGCATAAATGAGTTAGAAAATTCTTTTTTCATATCAAACAATTATGATGATTTACTTTTCATCTTTCGGGTCTGAATGAAATGATGGACCAAATTAAATTCTGAAATTGTTTTAACTTAATAATGAAGTCTTCTTATCACCAAGTGATGATTGATAAGCATAGTTCAACAGAAATAATTATGTTGAATCATATTTTCGCCCTTATCTGATTATGATTTTCTCTTTTAATGAATTTAATTGTACAATGAGACGATGAGACTGAAGAATTACTGAACAATTGAAATGTTTTTTATGTTGAAATTTGATGTTGATGAAGTATTTAGGGCCTCACACTGCTAGTAATAGTCTGTTTATAAAGACTACCGGAAAGTACCTTGTTTTTTATGTTTAATGTCTAAATATTTTTATATCTAAGAAGTATTTTTGTTGAAGAGGTTCTCTTCTTCCAAATATGTTTCTAGATGACCTTTTTTGGCAATACTAATATCTTTGTCTTGCCTCTGTCATTGAACTTCAAAACTTACAAGTTAGTTAGATATTACTGTCCTTTTTTTATTGCGTACACAATTTTTTTGTGCACCGTGACTGATGCTAGTGGAAAAGCCTTGCTAGTGTTGCCATGTGTCACAGTTCTGGTTTGCTGATTCAAGTCAATATCTCTGGATATGCTTTTTATAAATGTTATTTCAATTAAAATACACCTGTTTTGATATTTTATTTCATATCACTCAAGTCAGCCAGTCGGTTAATATTAAGATCTCTATTTTGGTCTTTTTTGGCTTGTTTTGGGTATTGTTTTTTATTTATTGCTTCCTAGCACCCACACTGCAGTGGGCCAAAGCACCAAATCAGCAGACATATCTTGAGGAAAAATGAAAAGCGATCTAGGGCTTATTAGAAGTGTATTTGTAAGATCTTTCAAACTGAGAACATTTTCTGCACAAAATTTCGTTTATGGGGTCTGGACCCAAATAACCATATTTTAGTATTTTGGGCAATTTAGGCCCCAAATACAATTTTCACCACATCCCAAACATAAATCAATTTTATATAATGGTTCAGAGCTTTTATTTTATGCAATAATTTTCATCTATAAGGGGTCTGGACCCAAATAACCATATCGGCGTATCTTCCAATTTAGGCCTCAAAACACATTTTCCATCGTATCGCAATAAAAATAAATTCTAGATAATGGTTCAGGGCTTGTTAGAAATGTATTAGGATTATGCTAAAATATATATATTTCAGTGGTCTGGACCCAAATTATTATGGGCATTTTTGCATATTTAAGCCCTAAAACACAAGATGAAAAAAGATGATTAACAAAGATAGTTCATTTTTATGAAAAATGGAACTTTCCCACAAACATATTCATGATATTCTTATAGCACTTAGATGTACTTTCAGAATAATAGTACTTTTACTAGTGGGTAGATTTTTTTCTTTATTTTTTATGATTTTTAGTGGGTCTAGCTATTAAATTGCCTCTTATAACGTTATAAAAATGGTGAATGTGATAAGCAGAGTTTATAATAATATAGACATATCAAGTAAATTTGGCCCAAATTTAGAGAAGCTATATTCCTTGAAAACTTCAACATATTTTACAAGTCGTAAAAATATTCAGACCGATACTTAGACCGATCATTACTTTTATTAGAAAAAAAAATTCCCAGTAAATAATTTGTCTAAATTTCTTTTCGTAGGCTGTACGGGATTTCGATTGTTTGGAAATCGATGGACGCAAAGTTACTTGTTGCAGAGCTCAGAAGAAAGCTGAAAGAGCAATGGAATTAAAAAGTAAATTTGAAGCACAGAAGATTGAACGAATCAATCGTTACCAGGGTAAGTTGGACCATAATTATCTTATCAGCAGGAGAAAAACAATAAAAAAAATTAAATTAAAAAAATAATGCTGTTCTGAATGTCCCTACTTGTTATGTTTTGATATATCATATTACACTGGATGCATTCTAAATTCTGTTTAAATATGATGATACAACAAAATAACAATTTTTGCAAAGTCTAAGCAAAGTCTGCTTACTAGCATTTTATATAATTTCTAAAACTATGAAGTCTATGGAATAGATAAATAGATCCACAAGCCAATTTTTTTTTTCATTGCATGCTTCTATGCATGAAATTATTACAACTCCCTGCAATCAATCAAAATCTACATAATACAATTTGCTTAAATTGAGTTGTTTATTTTACAATGCAACGATTTATATAAACAGATTTTTTGACATTTATTTTTTGTCACTACTAGGTCAGAAACTTCCGCAGTTTCACTTTTTGGGTGTGAAATTATTTAAATTTGGTCATCTGTGAAAGTTAATTTGACCACGGAATGCAATAATTTTGGAGCTTTGACGCTCCACAAAAATTTCATGCCGAAAGTTAATCGCAATTTAAAAAGTTTGAAATGTGGGTTATTGGAATAAAAAGCTGAAAATGCATCTTAGAATTTTAGGTTTAATCCTTTGAGTTGTACATGAAATAAGCCTTTCATTTATCAATAATTTATTATTTTCTTTTAATCATTAGGAGTAAATTTATACATCAAAAACTTGGAAGATGGAATTGATGATGAGAGATTAAGATCGGAGTTCTCCACATATGGTACCATCACTAGTGCCAAGGTTATGAAAGATGATAAAACTAACTCAAAAGGTTTTGGATTCGTCTGTTTTTCATCACCAGACGAAGCAACTAAAGCTGTTACTGAGATGAATGGTCGTATTCTTGTTACTAAGCCATTGTATGTTGCTTTGGCACAGCGTAAAGAGGAGAGACGTGCTCAATTGTCCACACAATTTATGCAAAGGGTTGGTCCATTAAGATACCAATCGGTAAGTTAGATAAACCACATTATTTATTTATTTGTTTCAATTTAGAATCTTACTTAAAATATGCCTTATGTTCTATCAAGTATGGAAGGGTATTGTTTTATCTATAACCTAAAATTATTTGGATTAGTTGATTTTAATTTTCATGTAATATTCAGGCATGAGAGCCTTCCTTTTTTAAACTGGATTTCCTTTTTTTGTTTCAGATTCGCCCTTCATTCAATTTCAAATAATGCTAAAAATTTAACCTCTTGCTTAGGTCTAGTGGTTAGATCGCCCGTGAAAAGTTCCCTTCAGACACCACCTTGCCACTTCTCCTAAATTTCATGTCAAATGTCATTTCTTTTCAAATCTAGTCATTTCTTGTCAAATCTCATGATTTCTTGTCAAGAATCGTCATTTCTTGGCAAATGTTGTAATTCGTCAAATCTAGTCATTTCTAGTCATTTCTCATCAGATCTCGTCTTATTGACGAGAAAAAACAGATTGACGAGGAATGATGAGGTGGGGTCTGTGGGAAGGGGGATCTATAAAATGAGATTTTTTCATATGCTACTCACAAATAAAAATAAAAAAGATGTATCCATTAGTAAAGGAAACATGACGGTAATTTTAAAAACTAGTCTAATCACCCTTAGCAATGAATATTTGGTATCATGGGATGTTTATTTGTGCCTCTATCCATTCCTTTTTTTCAATAAAAAATCCAATTTTTTAAGACAGGGTGGCCACTTGTACTGGGAGGTCATGGTTTCCATGGATGAAACTTGCTCAGACTCACAGAAAATTCCCATGGCTAAAATGATTTTCTATGGTATATCTGAGCATCTAGGATACCTGCAAATCCAATATTCCATAGCTTCCTCTAGACCCCATTAAGTAGAGTCAAATTTGTTTGTTTTTTGTATTTTCAATAACTTCAATGTATTTCTGAGTAAACAAAAAAAAAGTAGGTCAATAACTATTTTTCATGTTTTTATGGCATTTTGAAGTTGAGCAATAACGATAAAATAGAAGATTCTGTAAATTTAGT
>JAUKPT010002799.1:0-12777 GCA_032273505.1 Nanomia bijuga
ATTTTGTTATTACAATATTATTGAGGGTTACATTCTATAAATTATGCATACTTAGATATTTTAAGAATATTGATACTTGGTAGCTGCCTTATAATCCATTTATGACATCAGTAATAAACTTTCTTCACAAAAATGTTACTAATGGAGCATTTTTGAGGGTTAAGTTATGCAATTAAATGATGTCATTACATTGCAAAGGAAACCATGACATTGCATGTTTTGAAGCAATGTAATGCATGTTATATGTTTTTTCAGATTGTTATTATTTGTATCATTTTGTTTAGACTAAAAAAAGATGGATAAAGTAGAGAATGGTGCAGAAGATGTAAAAGAATATACTTGTAGCAAATGTAGTAAAGTGTTTAGTTGCAGACAACATTTGTATCGTCATAGACTTAAATGTATAAAGTTGATTTCATATGATTGTCAGAGCTGTGGTAAAAAGTTTGATAGAAAAGATAATCTTACACGTCATCATGTTAAGTGCAGAAGTAAAAAAAATCATCAAACTAGATGTAGAATATGTGGACATTATTTCTCAAAACCATCTAACCTAAAGAAACATATGTCAAAGGCTCATAGTAGTACAAAAGTAGATTATAGTTGCAGTAGCTGTGGAAAGAGGTATTCTCGTCAAGACCATTTTAACAAACATACAGTTTCTTGCTCATCTAAATTAGTAAAAGTAGTAAAACCAAATAAATCAAAAAGAAAGTTAGATAATACATTTGATGAATATGACCCATTAGTAGTTATTGATGACGATGAACTTCCAACAATGGTTTCAATTAATGATCTTCATCATAGTAGTATGTATTTTGATAGCACACCATTAATAGGTCTATACGATATATGCAATACTATAAATAACTCTGAATCTATGGAAACAGATGAAAACACTGATTTTAGCGTTGAACATATATCTAATGATAGTAAAATGTGTCTTCCTGTGGTTAGTACAGAGTCAACAGCATCAACATGTACTGAAATTCTGCCAAGTTTGAGTGCCCAGACAACACCTGTTAAACCATTTCGATCACTAAATAATGCATCAGTTCTAAGCACACCAGAAAGTAATCAAGCTCCACATACAAATGTTCTATTAACACCGAACACCAGACAAAGAAAGCATCGACTAGCAAAGTCACTCACTGAAACCGTAAAAGAATGGTCAATTAGCACAAGTGAACAATTAGATGTAATAGATTTGGCATTGAAACAACTTAATCTAAAAGATCATTTTCAATTTATAAGGAAGCCAACTAAGTCTGGACGTAAACTAACACCCCTTCATGTGAGACAAGTAGTTTGGAACTTCTGGCACAATGAAAGTTCAGCTTCTACAATAACATCAAGGCCTGCAAAAATTAAAGTGAATGATAAACCGAAAATTCAATCAAGCTTGCAATTTGTAGATACAGTAAAGATCATAAAGTCTCAACGGAATGTCAATTACTATGAAAACATCTGGTTTATTACAACTGTAACACTGAGAGAACTTTATTATAAATATGTGAAAGAAAATCCAGAAAATATGGTTTCTTACAGGACATTTCATTCATTAAAACCATTCTATGTTCGTAGTGCTACTACCCGTGATGTAGAGATGTGTTGTTGCAAAATTCACTTACATGCACGTTGGGCTATTGCAGCTTTAGTTGAATGCGCTTCTAAGGAAGAAATTACACTGCCTTTTCATGATTATGATTCATTCTTTTCCTACCTTGCAAAGGATTGCGAACCTTGTGCAACCACATATATCAATTGGGGCTGTGTCATTGATAAAAAAACAGTTTGTGGTGATATTCTAAATAACTGGATTACATTAAATACAGATATTATAGAGCAAGCAGTGTTATCCAAAACAGTTAAGTTACAGTACTTTGACAAAGTTGAAGTTTTAAGTAAGAAGTCTGGACAGCTAGTGAAAAGACTAAAAGCAATTTACACAGAGGCTAATATGGAGTACATAATTAATTTCATAAATTCATTCTTGAAAAAAATAATTTTCCATCGTAATCAATTAAAACATTACAGATCATCTCTTAGTATGTTTAGAGAATGTTTTTTCTATTTTATCGATATTGATTTTTCCGAAAATCTTAGTGTTCCGGTAAAATTTGAACCCCAATCACTCCATTGGTGTCATGACCAAGTAACTGTGCACTCTGGAATTCTTAAAGCCAGCGGTGAAAAAAGTTACCATGCCTATATATCTGATGATAAGATTCATGATCATGTTTTCACTAGAGTTGCGATAAATGAAATTTTACAAGAAATGCAGATCGATGAAAATTCAACACTAGTAATTGAAAGTGATAACTGTTCATCACAATTTAAGTGGGCTGGTCATTTCTATGACATGCAGCAAGTTGCCAACAATTTGAATTGTAAAGTCATACGTTTATACCGCATTGCAGGTCACGGCAAAGGTGAAGTTGACCATGTTGGGGGGCTTGCAAAGGTAGCAATCCGGAGAGAAATAGCTGCTGGCAATTTTTTTCCAGATTCAAACAGCATGGTCAACTTCCTTAACGCTAAGTATTCAGAAAAAAACAACCCAGCTTATTTTTTCAAAGATATTATGTGCAATACCTTAGATACAGAACGTTCTAACGAAAGATTACTGAAGCACAGAACGGTTGATGGATCTAACTCATTTCAAATAATTCTCTTTACTCCAAATGCAGACACATTTAAAGCTTCACCTCGTATTTGTATTTGTGATTCATGTATGTCCAACTATGGTTCCTGTTCCTTGTTTGAAGAATTTCAGCTACATGTGCAATTTTTAAATAAGGTTTCCTTACGTGATAATTTTCTTTCTGAAGAGCAAAATGAAGAGCAAATAAATTATGAAAGTTCTGTAGACGACTTTATTTTGCCAAATACGATTTGTGCAATTGCAGCTGACAACAACTCTTCAGATACCGTATGGTTTATTCGCATAATTAAAGAAGATGTTGCTGTATCTGAAATTATGGATGATTTTGGTCATGTGGTGGCCAATGGCATGAAATTCTTTAGAGGTAACTATCTGGAACAAAATAAACCAGTAAAGGATGGGGTTTTGTATCATTTGAATTCAAAGCGCGAAACATTTATCTATCGTGAATCAGTTGTCTATCCATTTGTCCAGTTTGAGACACGTAAAAATTCCTTCTTCCTACACAACAATGAATTGGTGGAAATAATTAATTTTGTGGAAAGTAACCACTTGAAACCAATTTAAGAAGTACTTTAAACAACTATTCTTTTACTAAACTTAATTTAATGTTCACTTTGCTAACATCTATGTTTTAGTTCATATTTCTTCATATTTTCATGATATATACATGTTCTGTTCTGTATTTTGAATGCAAATTTGAGGATTACTTCTACATCATATGTTAAACCGGTATGCGTAACCCTCACAAAAGCTCCTGAAACAAAAATAGGAAATATATAGATATTGATTATAATGTTAATTGTCCAATTGTGGCAGGTACCTAATTTCATCACACATTACCACAGCCATGGCTCATTTCTAAAATTTGTAAAAGTTTTGGAATACATCAGTACTAGTAGTGACAAGAAATCTTTGATGTAGAATAGTAACCCTCAATTTTGCTCTTAGACCAAACTGTTATGTTAAATTGATGCACAGGAGTTTTTACAAATATAGTTTACAAAATTTTTCTTTCAAATCATTTCATTGATATCCTACTTCAGGGTTACTTTGATTATCTTCCATTTTCCTGCCGATGTAACCCTCAAAATGGCTCCCACAACAAAAATTTAGTTATCAGTTAAAAAAGGGTATAACAATGAGTGTATATGACAAATTTCATTGTTAGAGAGCAATTTGTTAGTGCCCAGTGAGAAAAACAAGTTATTTAATAGGTTTTTATAATAGTTTTTGTAACCCTCAAAATAGCTCCAGGAATATCTAAAAAGTGGCTCCTGTAACAATTCGCTGATGCACCATGGTTCTAACTACAAGTTCCAATACCTATCCTTCTGAAAGCTATTAGGAAAAAAAAGGAGGGTTACATTGAAGAGAACTAGCCAAAAACATTTGTAACCCTCAATTAAGGCTCCCTGAACAATTTTTTTTCTTCTCTTGGTGTTCTATATCAAAAACCGCACTACATACTAAAATTTTAGAAAAATTACATATTATGTGATCAAATTACAGCCATTTTCCTAAATTTACCCATTTTTTTGAAATTTTAGAATGTCACGGATTTTTGACCATGATCTGTATCATGATGTAACATTCAAAGGCTTCTAATTCGCTTATTTTTTTTCATATACTATCCTTTTATACTTTTTAGTATAAAAAAAGTCAAATTTTGTTTATTTTGGTCCATAGGACCTAAACTAAAATGCACAGTCCTATGACGTGGTAAAACATCAAATAGTATAACAATTATTAAAAAAAAGTAATTTTCAAGATATTTCACAAGATATGTACCCTAGTGTCGTCTGGATCGAAAATCCAATAGGGCCATTTCCTGGAAAATCCAGAATGACATACTACACCAAATTGGTTTTGAAATGTGTTTAATATAACTATGAGCAAAATTGAATAGTCTTAAGACTACTACTCGGCTTAAACCCGGAAATTAGAAACATCAAATTTACTTAATCTGATATACAAAATCAAAATGAAGAAAGCATTTAGAAACATGCACTCAACCTCATTCTCAACTTTGAGTTCATTATTCCTTTAAAAACGCTAGTAGGCTTTTACAAGAAAGTTTGTATCATTATCGCAGTAGTATCTATGGTGTTTTGATGCCTTAAACTGTACAATAAATGTAAAATTGGTCGTTTTATAAAAGATTTACATGGAAAGCCAGAATGGTAATGTACCATAGTTTCGTCTGGTAGTAGTAGCATTTCAGAAATATTCCAGGACATTGGGTACAAGGAAGTCTATATAATCAAAAAAATATTTTTTTCATACAATTTAGGCCTCAAAGTTAAAAAAAACATCAAAACTGCAAGTCAAAACCATAATCCGGCAATACAGTTAATCATAAAACTACAGATCGCACCAGGGTCATCCATTAAAACTGTAGTAGTAGTAGTAGTAGTAGTAGTAGTAGTAGTAGTAGTAGTAATAGTAGTAGTATTAGTACACAGTGGGCCTCTGGGTGGACTTTTGAGAAAATTAAGTAGAGTCAAATTTTTATTTTTTTTTTATTTTCAATAACTTCAAAGGTTTTCTGAATAAACAAAAAAAAATAAGTCAAAATAACTATTTTTCATGTTTTTATGGCATTTTGAAGTTGAGCAATAACGTTAAAATAGAAGACCCCCAAGATCAGAATTGAAATGTATTTTTTCGTTTTAGATAGATACGAAATACTGTTAGCTTTCCAACGAGCCCTTATTGAATTTTTTACTATTTTTATTTTTCAAAATATGACAAAAATATCAAGGTCTTGAAAATTCTGAGAGATACACTATTTTTTATATTTTGGGACTTTAATGCCCAAATATGGATATGTAGTCCCAGACCCCAAAAATCTTTACTGAAATGTGTTTTCTTGTTTTAGATGAATTATACACATTATTAGCTTTCCAAGGAGCCCTTAATGACTTCTTAAAAGTCTTCTGAACTGGAGATATGTTAGTTTTTGTATTTTGGGACCGTAATGCCCAAATATGGATATCTAGTCCCAGACACCCAAGATCAGAATTGAAATGTATTTTTTTGTTTTACATAGATTCTAAATATCATTAGCTTTCCAACGAGCCCTTATTGAACTTTTTACCATTTATCTTTTTCAAAATATGACAAAAAGTCTGTAAAAATGTCTCATTGGCCCACTCTGTAGTATTAGTAGTAGTAGTTGTAGTAGTAGTAGTAGTAGTATTAGTAGTAGTAGTAGTAGTAGTAGTAGTGAGCAGTAGTGAGCAGTAGTGAGCAGTCAAATAGTTTCTTCAAATCACTACGTAAGGCTTTATCACAACCTCCCATTGCTCAGACAATAACTGGAACTATATGTACATTATGATTGTTTCGTCGTTCTCGAGTCTTATAATTTATTTTCTCAAAACTAAAGATTTTTTTGAATTTCCACATGAAGTAAGACACTGAAGGCTCACGAGTTACAAGAGCCTGATTTTTAAAAAGAATTCTGGTCACAGACATAATGGGCTTAATATAAGGGGTTTTAGGGATTTTCTCAAAAACATGAGTATTTTTGCGCTTTTTATTTTATATATTTTATAGGTAATAGACCATCATGAGAAAAAGTTATACATATACCTCATGTCACATGTCTGCTCAAAAATGCCTAATTATGCCTAGAAATGGGATTTCCTTATTTTTCCAGTACATGCCATCGTAACTTGATATTAAAATTGTAAATAAAAATGAAAAGAGAAAAATATGTGCTGACTTTTAGTGAAAAATGCATTTTATTTCTAAAGGTGATCTGTCCTCAATTATATTTTACAGATTCTTTATTTTTTTATCTTAAATTCTAAAGGGGTCCATACTAGTTCATCTTGTTTTTTTTATTTTAGTCTGTTGAAATTGAGATACCTAATGCACAAGAGGGATGTACATATTATGAAAAGTTTAGAAAAGATAACGAGATCATTAAAATTGGTAAGCAAAGAGTATTATCATTATTATCAAGTTGGTTTGTTTTCTAAAATATAGGAACCAAAACCTCGTCATCACCAATACCCCCTTAAGCCAGCCCTCTTCTTGACATTCTTCTTTTTAGGATTTGAATAGTATCTACAAGAGTTAAAGATTAAGGCTTTCGGACATTTATTCAATATGTAACGATTAAACAGAATTTTATAATCCAATTTTAAACACTCCTTAATTTATCCTTTGTCATCAAGTCTGCTCTTTTCAGATAACAGACCCCCCCTACAGTAAAAATCACAACATTGTCAAAGAAATCCCCCTTTAAGATCCTCACAGATTCTAGAAAACATCAGCATTGATGTATATCACGATGATACTTGAATTTTCATTTTTCGATAGCTTTAATATTATATTATATTATATTATATTTTATTTAGTAAAACAAATTTTACAGGCCTATTCAAAATGAATTCATTACTTATATTGCTTCATGGTCAAATCACAATGGGTTATTGATCCATAGCGTGTCAAGCCTCTGCTTGAATACATTTGTATTCTTCGCCTCTATGACGAAACTTGGAAGATCATTCCATATTTTCGTTGAGCGTTAAAAGAAGAAATTTGTTTGTGGTCCATAAATTCTATCGTTTTCTGCAGGAATGTTGATTTGGAAACTATGTTTTCTACTTGGTCGTAATCATGGTTTAAAGGATGGTGCTAGAGTCTATTTATCGTAACAATGAAAATATTTTAACTTTTTCGTCTTAACCAAAAGTCAATAAATCCAGTCGCTTAAGTCTATCTGCGTATGTCTATTTTGATAATCCATCTACAAGTATAGTTGCTTGGATCTGGACGTTTTAACTTAAGTCTATGTTTCGTTTGAGATGTGGAGACCAGACAGCTTGTCCGTACTCAAGATGTGGACAAAAAAAAGCTACAAATATTCTTTTGAAGGTGTCGCAATCTAGGTAGGAAAAACTCTTGTCTTATCTGGCCCACTATTGCATTAGCAGAATTTACTTTATTTGAAATGTGGTTTTCAAACTTTAGCTCAGAATCAATGGTAATACCTAGATCTCTTTCATCGAATAAATGTTCCATTTCGTTGTTATTAATGGTGTATTAATGTGTGTGCTGTATATTTTCAATCTTACCTATGATCAGTACATGATATTTCTCATGATTTGATTTTAATTTCCATTTTTCCGAGCAATATTCGTTTATATGTAAGTCAGATTGAAGTAAAATTGCATCCTGCTTTGATGTGATTTGGCGCAATATATTTGTATCGTCTGCAAATTTCAGACCTTTTGATGCAATGCTGTTAAGTAGATCATTTATGTAGATAGTGAATAATATTGGGCCTAGAACAGTTTCTTTGGGAATACCACTAATTACGTTTGCAGGTGAAGAAAAACTACCATTTAGCACAACTTTTTGAGTTCTGTTGTTTAGAAATGCTTTGATCCAGTTATATACTTTTCCACATATTCCATAGCCTTTTAATTTTTTAAGTAGTATTTGATGGGGAACAGTGTCAAATGCCTTAAAAAAATCTAGATATATAGCATCCACAACTTCTTTGTTAGCAAATATATCCGTGTAATAGTCTAGGTAATTTAGGAGTTGGGTTGTAGTAGATCTTCCAGATACCTGTATTGTTTGTTAGATAGGAGATTTTTTTTTTGAATATGTGTCATAATCTTGTCTCTAACAAATTTTTCCATCATTTTGCAAAGGATAGATGCGAGACTTACTGGGCGATAATTCTCAGCAAGATGTTAAGATCCCTTTTTGTAAATTGGGCTGACAATCGCTTTTCTCCATTTTCATGATCAAGGGATAGATTGAAAAGTATAGTTAGTGGTAGTGTTATATATGCAGCAAGTTCAATTAATATATGTGGATGAAGTTGATCTGGGCCACATGCATCCATATTGGTTAAGGTTTTTAAGTTCTTTAGTAACCATTTCAACTGTTGTTATGTTGATGTTTGAAATTTTCTTCTTTTTCTTATCATCAAAGGATGGTACTACCAGTTTCAATTGTAAAAACACTTGAAAATTGATTTGATAAAATCGATGCTTTCTCAGCTTCGTTGTATTTCATAGTGTTTATCTACTGGGTTCAATAACGATGGCGCAACTCCACATTTTGTATTTAATTTTCCTTTGGTATGTGCCCAGAAAGCTTTAGGATTAGTCTTTGCTTGAAGTGTTATATCGTGTTCGAGTTTTCGTTTTCTTTTCCGAAGAAGATAACTTACTTTATTTCGTGCCAGAGTGTGCAGTGTTTGTCCTGTGACATTTCCTCCTGGCCCTGTGTGTTCTTTCTCCATTCTTGATTGCAACCCTTATGTCCTTATCTAATGGAATACTTCCTTTGACCTTCCAAGAAAATTTTTCTTTACAGTTTCTTACTGGTACGAATTCATCAAGTCCAGGAGTTTTTAGGGAATTCCAAAGATCATCAGGTATGACTGCTTCGTCTGAAGAAAGTTCGAAGTTATTTTCAAACCAATTTGAATTTGAATTTGAGTTGATGATCAATGTATTTTGAAAAAGATGCTTTTATTCATGTTTTATTGATAGTAATATGCTAAATTTTAGGGGACAGTGTGTATGTAAAAGCTGATGAGGGTTATTTGATGATATCAAGAATTCAGAAGATATGGAAAGATGCTAGGTTAGTACAGTATTTAATTGTACCATACATAGACCCCTTAAGTAGAAGGACTGTCATCTCCTCATCTCTGGTGTGAGAAGTTGAGTCCTATGTATAATTTCCATTTATCGGTACAATGCTTTTATTTTTGATAATTTATCAAGAAATCTTTTTACTGGACATAATATTACATTGTTTTGAAAATCTCTTTCTTAGAAATTTTTTCTTTTACAGTTTTTTTATATATTTATTATTGTTATTTATACATACGCTTTTCATCTTATATCAAGGTTGTCCAATATATAATAACAATTTTCCTGTTATTTCCTGTAAATTTCAATATATGGTTGGTTTTTTATTTGTATAATCATCATCTACGATAAATCATCTTTCAAACGAGCCCTTCCTGAGCGTCTACAAACGATTTCCAGTGAAATTATTAAATTTCTCAGAAGTTAACGATTTTAACCCTGTTCCTAGTATTTCTTGCGAAATCCAAAATATGGTTGATTTTTTATTTATATAATCATCTATGATAAAATATCTTTTAAACGAGCCCTTACTAATTTTCTTCAATCGATTTTCAGTGAAATTATTACATTTTTTAGAAGTTAAGTCCAAATGATTTTAACCCTTTTCCTGGTATTTCCTGGAAATTCGAAAACATGGTTGGTTTTTATTATATAATCATCATCTACATTGAAATATCTTTCCAACGAGCCTTAACTGATTTTCTACAAACGATTTCAAGTGAAATTATTACTTTTCTTAGAATTTGAGTCTGAACGATTTTCGGACTCAACTTCTAAATCCCGAGATTGGAGATAATAGTCCTTCTATAATTACAACATTTGGTTAAATTGTCTTTTTGTATTACTTTCAAATTTTTGAATTTATAGTGAGAAGGCTTTCTTCCATGGTAATTGGTTTGTTCTACCTGAAGATACAAAACATTTACCCACTCAATTCTTCATGGAACAAGAATGTTTCGAAAGTAACATGGAAGACAGTGCTGAAATATCCAGAATAGTCGGAAAATGTGCTATTTTGAATCAAAGGGATTATTTATTAAGTATGTTTCAATGTATATATATAATCAAAGTTGTTTTTGTAGATCATATGCAATATGCCAAATTTAGATTTTACATTTTAGGTTTTACATTTTTTATGATATTATACGCATAAAACAGAAAAAGAACGTTAACAATCTAAAATTGATTTAACTAACTGTTAAATTGTGTTCCTACCAAACTATTGCAGGATATTTGTTTGATTATCATGATCCATATATTTCTGCATGTGATCCAATAAGAAGACACCCTCAGTGATGATGTTGGTCTGTCATTTTCTAATCTCAGAACAATGGAAAAATGATTTAATGGCCTATAATTCTCAAGCAAGTTTAATGAAAATTAAGAGGTTTATGTGAAATGTTCATATTCTGTTATTGCATGTATGTACATTCTACAGGTGTCGGGATTACTAAATGCACCCAGAAATTGAGTGACGTACAGATTCTGCATAATATGTCTTTGAGCGTGTTTTTTTTTAGCTAATTGTTAGGAATGTCTTAACTTAGCCTTCCTGGCACATTTTTTGTTTTTCTTTTTGGAAAGGACTCATCTATTTTAGTTTAAAATTTCGGTCACTTCAAACACGGGACTACTAAATGCAGACAAGAAAACCCTTTTTTAATGGAATTGGAACAGAGGTAATTCATATCACAAATGACACTTGTATTTCCGCTAGATATGTAAATTCCAAATCAAACTGAACAAAATTATTGAAAGAAAACGAAAAGTTGTGACTACTAAATGCACCCTTTTGATCTAGAATATGAAGAAAAATAATGAAGGAGTGAAATGAATGAAGGTTTTTTTTGTGAGGACCATATTTACATACTTAAAGTTCCTACATTTACATACTTAAAGTTCCTACCAGATACTATTTTTCAAAATTGCTTGGATGTGTTTAAAGAAAAAGAAAGCATTGTAAGCAACTGACTACTGTAAGGTGTAGTATACTTATGAAGTTTGATGATTTTTGCAAGATATTGTCATCAGAGGATGAGAAAATGTAGAGAGATCTCTGTCGTTCCATTTCCAACGATCACTTTTAGAAGTATTTCCTTGTATGTGCTGTCAAGCCTAAACAGAACATTAGGGTGGGGAAGTAAGTGGTGGGAACTGATTATCTCATCCTCCGATGACAATAACTTCAATTTTATATTCCATGTTATTGACATTTCTGGAGGAGATAATGTAGAGACTTCAAAGTTGACAGTCACATACAATAACAAAATATATGTATATATTGTGCTAAGTAATATAAGTTTCAATTAAAGGTTTTTCATTCTTACTATGTTAATGGTCCAGCACGGCATCTGCAAAGGCAGTCGTGGCTGGCTTGTTCTGCACTTGTAACCTATAGTGGTTTATCCAAGTGGTTTGTGTCGTCCATTGTCCCTTTTTTAGGATGTCTTCAATAAGGAAATTTTTTTTGAAGACATCTTTGCACTAATGGGTGAGTTGCAATCGGTTTTTCTGTGTTTAGTGCGAAGATTGAACTGATAGCACTAATGGCAGTACAGAAAGAACTATATCCTTGACCAGCATCTACAAAGGAAGTCAAGTAATTTATCACATCTTCTACAGCAGGGTGAAAGGGATCAAGGTCCCTCAACAAACAAAAGTTTTGCCATTTGCTAAATACTGCCTCGTAGCGTTTCCACGTGTTGGTCCGCCACAACTCAGCGTTAACTTCTTTAGACTTTGTAGAAAGTCGTTTATCTTGCAAGAGTTAGCTGACAACTTCAGTGCGACCATGGAGAGTTCTTGGTACAACGGATGGATTTCCTTTGGACGATGAGGAAGGTACACATTCGTTCTTTCTGCTGGGAAGACTAGTGGTGTGGCTACCAGCATGTTGAGTGCCAATGGATACCATCTCTGGGTAGGCCACAGTGGAGCTATCAGAACTGACATGTCGACTCCATTTTGTTGCAGTTTGCTGAGTTTTCGACCAATTTGGCTAAAAGGAGGGAAGCAGTATGGAAAATATATATATATATATATATATATAGAGATATATATAGATATATATAAGTACACCAATCAAAAGAGAATGCATCCACAGCTATACACCCCGGATCAGGTCTCCATGCAACATAAGTTAGCAGTTTGTTATTCGTCCTTGAGGCAAAAAGGTCAACATCCGGCGCACCGAAAGCCACAGTGTTTTTTCTGAAAATCTCAAAGGAGAGTGACCATTCCTTATCGTCATCTCTTTTCCTAGAGTGATAGTCAGCATCAGTGTTATCAAAACCTGGAATATGTGCAGCAAAGATTCATGGACGATGGGCATCATCCCAGTTCAAGATCGCCATACTGGTGTTTTGACATGCCTTTGAGTGAGTGCCACCCATATGATATATATATATAAGAGATGGCAGTAGTGTTGTCCAACATCAACCTAACGTGAAGATGGGGACAGCGCTGGGTGTGTAACAGGTC